>VZTR01033836.1:14537-31192 GCA_013400775.1 Chaetops frenatus | reverse complement strand
CTCATTAAATCACAACTACTTCAACATCAGCTTGCTTCACCACAGGTGCCTCAGCTCAGGCTACAAGTAGAATGCTCACTGCATCCCCCCAGGGTATTCATGAGTTACAAAACATAGTTCATCAGCAGAGCTTTACAAAAGAATTTCAGCTTAAAAGCATCTCTTCTTTCTCCCCTCTTTAGTCTTCTTTTCACTGACCTAGGAGTCTCTGTAGCCTTTTTCTGTCTCCCAACTTTTTCTGAGTCCATTTGGTATACTTAAAGGGTTAATTCCCCTTCTCAGTTCATCTGGAATTCCATGCATTCCACGGGGTGGGGGGGAGGAACACGGAGGAACTAGCCAGGAGTTGCAGCACGGCAGCTGGCATCCCGATAGCTGCAGGCTGATCTGTCTCCTGTTCAGTGGGTGCAGCACTTCCTGGGGGGCCAGGGGAGACAGGGACCTGGCCCCACGGCTCTCCCGGGATGAGGGGAGAGGGAGCGGACAGAGGCCCAGCCCGAGAGAGAGCCGGGCCGGCCCCTCCTGGAGCTGCATTCCCCTCTCCCTCAGGCAGGGAGGGGGAGCAAAAAGCAGCCCCGAGTCACAGCAGCGCTGCCCCAAGGGAAGGGGAGGAGGTACGGGCTCTTTCCCTCCCCCTGCCTGGCCAGCTGTAGGCCGGGCAGGCCCGGGGGCCCAGTCAGCCCAAGGGACTGGCGGGTTTCTCTTGTTACCTTCTCCATGACTGGAAACAGAAAGAGAAAATGTTCTAACTTCCCGCTCTTAAAACTGTGGATTTCACAAAGGCAATTCTAATGTTCAAGTGGCTACATGGAGTGCCCATCTTAAAGTTAACCAATCGATTGGGTCCCCAGATCTGTGGGAAGCTGTGCCTGAAGGAAGTTGTAAAAGTCTTTCCAGGAGGAAAAAAAAGTTATTTTTTCCAAACCATGACATCCTCCTATATATATAACTCCCATGGAGGCCTGACCCTGAACTGTTACAAAGCTGAGGAGTGAGAGGTGACTGAATGATAGGGGTCCTATGGAGGAGAGCCTTTAGGAGTCTTTGTCCAAAGGAAGCTGTTCCCAGTTTCAAAATTCCAAAACATTTCTCTGAAATGACAACCATTTTTAATTGATTAAGACAGGCTCAAAGCACCTTAAATAGGATTTAATAGGATGTGAATGATCAGGACAGCTGCTTTGGTGACACAAAATGCACAGAAACCATTTTGATCCTATTAAACAGAATGTGTTCTATGTCATTTACGTGGCATGATCACAGCTACCCAGGCTGCTTTCTTGGGATATCTTTGGGGTTTAATTACCCTGTCAATTAGAAGTATTAATGTGGCAGTGAAACGATAAAGATTGCTCGTGGGTTCTATTCTCTACTTGTTTGTATTCATCAGTCTTGAAAGAGGAGGACTTTTCACATTGTCTTGACATGGATGCTAATAAGCCTATAATGAGAGATTCACTGCATCAAATAAAATAGGTGCCAGCAGCCATGAAGAGAACAAGTTAAGATAATGGTATAATGCAGTCCAGTAATGAAGAGGTGGAGAGTGTAGTCCCCTGGATAGGACACAACATTCTGTTAATTTTCAAGGATGAATGGATTTAGCCAACGAATGGGTAAAACTCTTTCAGAAGAGGGAAAAGATGAAAAAAAACAGCAACTTCTGAAAAATGGATGAGTATGAAAGTACATTGTATCAACATATGCTCTATGAAGCTATAGGAAGCATTTAAAAATGAATATTGAGTAAATGGAAGTAATTTTCAACAAAATCCTGAACTAGGGTGAATCAGAAAAGCATTCTCAAAGTATATAAAGCTATGTTGACTTACATCTCCTGAGACTACAAAGAAACAGACTAAATCCCAAGTTCATGGGACATGTGCATGCGCAGAGCATTTTGGATCAACGTTTTTTGTTTCAAATTATCTGGATTAAGTTGGACAGAGTGTAAAAATGAGAGCTATTATTAATATTGTATGCCACAGGATATATCAACGTATCAAATGTAAATGGTTTTGTGCAGGCCAGTACTTGTTTAGTGCTTTCAGTATCTTTAGTGGAGCAAATCCCTATGGTGTCCCTGGGTGCTTAAACTACATTGGTTTTCAAGGTAAAGTAAAACATGCATAAAGTCCATACACTTCTAGATTATTTATTTGTGTGACTCGTATAAGTCATATCATACTGTGATTTTAATGAGTTCAATCTTCATGTGTTCCTGCTCCTGGAAGACCTTTATGGCTTTGCTCTGTAACTTATTCCCTCAAGCTGCTTTATGCAAAAAACAGAACTATTTCTGAAAAATGGGGTTCTAAGAACACAATAGGTGTATTTGGGTGGAAACAAAAAAGTATAAGCAGTTGATGCTGCTAACCACAGCAATAGTAACATTCGAAGAATCCAAAAAATCAGGGTAGTTATCTTTTTTCTTTTTTTTTTTTTTTTTTTGCTTCCAGATTATAGTCTATGATTTTTAAGATACACTACTCTTATTTTCAATAAGTTTTTCTGTGCCAATTTTAATGCAGAATTCTTCAGTATTTGACATGAAAATACTAAAAGAACTATAAGAATTCACACTATGGAATTACCATTACATAAAACCATTACAATTTTTAAGAATATAAACTACATGTGATACAAGAATATCATGCATTTATTCCCTTTCCAAACATTCAGGACTTAAACTACCTCTCAACACTCTTACAGGAATTGCAAGTTTTCCAATGGCCCTTAATATCAGTACAACTTCCCTCACAGATCAAGGGCAGCAGATCACTTTAAGCGTGTAGATTCCCTGAGCTGGCGTTAACAGCCCTGTGTGTTTATTTCAGGAAGATTTTACTGATTGTTAGAGATGCTTCTCTGAGCCATGGTAGAAACATTTTAAGCCTTCAAAGGGAAGATCATTTGGGACAATTTCAGATGCTGACTGAATAGTTAAACTAGTATTTATTCCATATGCAACAACTTGAGACTAAGACCAGATTTTACACCCTTGCAGTTAAAAATGTACAAGATTATTTACTTAAATTCCTTGTAGGTTGTTTCTTGGATGTCTTTTCCCCATTCCCAGTTTTACTCCTCACAAAAAATATCTAGCATAACAGCTTCTCTAGGTTCTGGTGGAGAACTCCTTGTAGAGCTGACAAGAGATGCCACAAGCTCCATCCTCTAGGAATCTCTCTAGATGGGATAGAGTGCTCTGCTCCCAGGTCTCACAGAGCCATCTCCTGTGCCACACTTCTTCATAGAGAGGCTGCTTTCTCACTCATTTGCAGAGCTGTTCCCTTAGCAGTATCACATGCTAAGGACTCAGAGCCTTGCCCTTGATCAGCACCTGCCTTCACTCAGTTCCTTCTTGTTCAGCTCATCTGGCCCAAGTACCATGAAGCCTGGTTGAGTAAAAGAAATGAGGGATTTACCTTGGTACCTTTCCAGTTCCTGCAGTGGATCACAGCAAATGACAGTCAGCTTGTTTAGAATAACATCTGGAAAATTCAAGTCCCATCCTTAAAAGCATTGTACACTGTTCTTTTATTTATCTCCTGGGATATTTTTATCCTTTGTTCGTGCATTGTAGAAAAAGTGATAAGCAACTGAAAGGAATCTAGAAATTCAGAATCTATTAGGATTCATCACTACCAGCCTCTGATTCATCAGCATGCTAGCCGTTGGGCTACTGCATTTTTTTTGCATCTAGCCAAAACAAATTGTAAGTGATCAGTCGCATAAGTCTGTTTCACAATAATGAATAAGAAAACATAGAGAGCCATCAGATATTCTGATGGGCAACAGGTTACGGGAGCTGGGAGACTGTGATGGAGAGTTTGCTTCCAGCCAATCTCACCTTGTCAGAGGATAGATCTTTCCCCTTTGAGACAACACTTCATGAAGGAGTTGCAGGACAGGATGACATCAAAGGCCTTTATGCTATCAATACTATCTGTTTAAGGGTATAGGTCCATTTACCCGGTACAGTCACTCTTTGAACTACTTTTCCATGGTATTCCACTTCGTCAAGGAAATTGTCTCTCCTTACCTTTATTCATGTAAGATAAATGACCTCTCTACTCCTTAAAGTTCCTCCTTTCTGGCATGTACAATTCTTTGCTATCACACATTCTGCTCTGAGGTGGGACCTTTGTTTACCATAATGGAAAAGATGTAGGTAGTAGGAAGAAAAAGAGTGTCATGGTTCTCTCCTTTTATCTGGCTAAAATGGAAAATTCCTTCTGTTAGCATCATCCTTGCTCTTGAGAGAGGAAAGAGAAAGCCTGGGCCACAACTCTTATGGACAGCAAAGAAAGGGACCTGGATGCCAAAGTAAGTGTAAAGCATGTCCATTTGATTTAGCATATATTTTGAATCTAGATACTTCCCTGGCATTGGAATATCACTCTTGTGTAGTTGCCTATCTATTCCCAAACCCTCACCCGTTCACCTGCATGTGCCTTTATTTCTGTGTTGCCCCAATCCAATAAGCACCTATTATTGAGACATCAAAGAAAACAATAGCAACTGAATGATGCTCTCATTTGATGCTACAGAACTAAAATTAAATATCTGAAGCAGGATAAAGCCACAAGATAAATGTCTTCAAAGTCAGAAAAACGAATATTACGTCTTTAACCTGTTTACATAGAGGTATTTTCTCTGGTGGGATAATCAAAGTTTCTAAGATCTTGTCCTATATAATATCAAATCCTATTACTATTCAGCAGGGGAAAAGCTATTCCCTTAAAATTAAGGTACTCTTTAAGACCTTCCAGCATGAAAAAGTTTGTATTGTGTGCACAGCACACACAGAAAGCATCTCAAAGGGAAATGTTAGCCTCAAATTAATTTCCATCAGATATGATTGAAAAATTCACACATATCTGTCCATTGGAGGTTTGTGACCTGACTCTGCCTGACTGGGATTTGGTAATCAAATAGAGACTCCTACAGTGCATGTATCAGTTTTGCTGTAGCTGAGAAACACAGCTGCAAAATGTGCATTATATCAGCAAAATTAGAACAAGCTGATTTTTTTTTTGTATGCAATTTCATTTGTTCATTAACTAAATAGGTGCCCATAATTAGAAAAAAAGCAAAATACAAATAAAAAATAAATTTTAAATGTTATGCTAATAATATTGTATCATGTCTGAACCAGTTTATGTACTTAAACAAATTTCTCCTACAAAGTCAAGACTTCTTGTGCACTTGTTGCTGGCCACTATTGCAGCTACTCCAAAAATAGGCAAGATCTCGAACATTTTTCATGTGGTAAGATCTGAAAAACTGTGCATTTATCCTTCATTCAATTTCTCAAAGAACTGCTCACTTCCTTTTATTTTCACTCAAATTCTTACTTCTAGAACTTTAACATCTAAAAAAGAAATAATAAAAAAAGTAAAATTAATCCCTTGGGAAAACACCCCATTTTTCAACCACATCTAATAAAAATAAGGTACCCAAACGTAAACATAGCAGTGTAACTGCACTGCCACATAGCTGACATTACCCTGGATTCAGCCAGATCCCTAGTTGTGCTGGAAGCCTCATGCAGAACTGCAGAAGCATAGCACTTCTGACACAATAAACCCATGCGGAAGCATAGCACTTTTGACACAATAAAGCCATACAGAATCTATGTCTGCTGGCAGTCATTGAAAACAGGAATCTTGAATTTTAACATCATTTATATCAGCACTGCACACTATTTTGAACTTTGACCTCCTTATATCACTGACTTCATTATCAGACTCAAATTCTGAGAGAGAACTTCAGATCCAGATGGATCACGATTTAACTAAACAGTGGAAAAAAGACATTAATCCAAATTAAACTGAGGCAGCTGTAGAAATATCCTATTTGTTGGATCTACAGAAATTTTATTGAGTTTATAACATATTTAATTTAAACTTTCTTTAAAGGGTCCTTGAATGAAAAAGTCTCAGAAGAAAGGCAAGTGGTTAATAGGAAATTAAGGGGAGGGAGAAGAAAAAATGAAATATGGCAGAATGGCATCTGAAAAGCTGGAAAGCAAAGAAACAGGAGATGGGCAGCTGAACAACTGAAGGAATGGGAGTTGAACAAGAAGAAAAGGAACAACATTGGCAATAGAAGAAGAAAGCTTGGAGACGAAAAGAAAATGCCCAGTTTTCAGAGCTAACAGATGATTATCTCAAGAAAATTCCTTGGTTTCTTTCAGAACTTCTGTGTACAGAGTAATGAGTCTGCTAGATCTTATTTCTGTGTAGGTCCAGTTTGGACAAGAGGACCAGCAAGGAACACAAAGGCCTTACTCTTGAAAACTGAATGGTAGATATTTGGGACAGGAATGGAGCTAATTTCCTTATATTATTTCCTCAAAATAATACTCCAAGCTTTCCGAGCCTGATGAGGAGAAAACGAAGTAATTGACACACTGGAGACCCTGACTAGTATAACAGTAACATCACCTCCCTGCTATCTGTCTCCATCATGTACATCTCCCTTAAAATGTCACGTTCAAAACTAGCAGAATTAACTGCTCCTTTCCCCTATTTTTATATCTATTTTTCCACTCTAAAAAAAGAGATGAATGAGGGGAAGCACACTATCAGAAGTTCACTTGTAAGCTAAATGAAAACAGAGGAAAAAATTGGAACAACTGTGGCACCAGCACTGCAGCCAAGCATTCAAGTCTCTACCTGCTTGGGACTTGCTGAAAATTTTCAGTTTCATCCCTTCTTGCCTCAGTTCATGTGTACTCTTTGAGGCATTTTTATTTCAGCAACATTTTCCATTGTACCTTCCTCTTTTACCTTCTTTATCTACCAGCCAGATAACACTGTATTTTTAACAGGCATCTCCATTAGAGTATCGACTAAGTGGCTCCCAAGTCCTCTGTCACAAGTCACTGAGACAAGGAGATAGGTAAAGTAGTTGTTGACATTTTCCACTGCCTTGGTAGCTGACACTATTTCCACCTATTTTTGGAGGATGAGGAAAAGAGGGAGTATAAAAATAACAGAAAAGGGTAACTTCAGAATCTATGTGCAGGCAACTGCAGCCACTTTCTAGTCCCCCAAAAAATACTGTTGTTACAAGTGGGAAGGGGTTTGTAAAGGTTGGCTTTCATATAGTTAAAAGTGGGTTAATTGTTAATGGGTTACTAAACTGTTCATTGATGTTAATAAAACTGTAAACTGGTTCAAATTAGTTATTATATGTGATGAGTTGAGTTGAAAATCTTTTAGAAGTGGGTGTAAACCTCATTATCATAAGGGGATGGTCCCAAGAATACTACTGGGCAATTGACAATCCAGTAAGAAAATCCCCGGATGACATCGAGCCAACCAACTGGCCAGTGAGAAGACCCTGGAGATCAATGAGCCAATAGCGATACCTCCAGAAGGTGGGGCTGGAGGAGGGGTTTCTCCAAGCTTTGGGGTATAAAATGTAACTTCCCTAGTCACGAGGTGTGCCTCTGGCCATTACTGTCTCAGGTCAAGCACCCAGTGCTCTCACCCTTTGCTTTGTATTTTGGGCAGGCCACCTATTGAGGTCTCTAATTGTTGATTACTTTTTGTTGTTTAATAAACCTTTCAAAATTTTATCTGTGAGGGTCATTTCTCACACTATGGTGAACAAATACAGTTTTCTGGCTATCATACCGTTACAACTCATCACATTCTTTACACAGGATTGAAGTTGCAACACCTGTGCTTTTGGGGTGATTTGAGGAAATATGCTGGATACAACTGACTTCCAATGTTATAAATATATATAAGATCTGCAATTTGCCTTAAGAAGTTGCTGATGTTCACGTTAAGAGCTTACCTGTTGTATGTGTTAATAATTGTTGCAGTTCAATATAATCCCCTGTATTGATAATCCCCTTTTCACCAACAATCCTATCGGGCTCACCACCGCTGCTCCACTGCCTGGGAGTAGATAATGGATTAGCCCCTAGAACAGCGCGACCATCAAGAAATTTCCAACTGCATTACATCATTAAGGCGTGTGAAGGACATGTAGCGTCTGAGCCAATCAAAACCACAGAATCTGAATCCTGGAAAGGACCAATCGTCAAGAGGATTAAGAGATGCACCAATCAGAGCGAGCCATGAACTGTATAAAAAGGCAGTCCTGACTCCGCTCGAGGCTTCCTGGTCTTCGTCATCTTCCGATCGTCGAGACTTCGAGGTGCTCCTGACCGTGGAAGGAGGCCCAGTTCCAGACCACAGACGGCGTCTGGCACTGATCATCAACCTCCTTGGCACTGTTGGAGCGACAGCAGCATAGGCGGCTCCCGAGCCCCCATCCCAGGCTGTTTCTCCAATGAAGATTGCTGAAATCACTGTTTGGGAGTCTGCCTCCTGTATTTTTGACAGCAATAAACAATGGTTTCCCGGAGTAAAGGAGTCTTAAGGATCAGGTTCCAGAAGTATGAGTTAAAGTGCAAGGTATGAGTTAGGCCTGTCAAAACTAAGAAGGGAAGACCAAAACCAGGCATAAAAGGGACGACTTGAACCCAGAGTGGTAGTAATCTTGTTGCTTAAAAGGTAAGTTGAAGAAAAGCAAGTAGCATGATCCAATAACATAGTACAAACACTAAGTGCTACTTTAAAAAAGACCATGTAATTAAATTATGGCAGTTGTTACCACAGGACTTTATGAAAGCCAAAGTATAAGTTAATGGGTATGGAACACAGTGGTCCTGGTTGCAAAGCCTAATCAAGTTCTTCATTGTGGGAAGCTGTTTAACACAGCCTGCTTTTTTTTTTTTTTTTTTTTTTTTTTTTTTTTTTTTTTTTTTTTTGTGGGGTGGAGGAGAAGGGGAAATGTTTAGGAAGGAAAAAAATCCACACGCACTTCTTCTGAGGGGTGGGGAGGCACTGAGGTTGGGGCCCTCCCGGTGCTATCTTGGCATGGCTCAGTGTGAATTTTGCCTGCTTAGCCGCTTCTAGACAGCTGTGCTGCAAGCAGAAGGGCAGAGGTGGCAGCAATGGCTTCTCCTTTTCAGTGCCTCACATGAAGAGAGGCGCTGAATGGTGCCAGCACCACAGCAGCTGGCTCTGCTCATGTGGTAGCAGAGGCCACGTGGCCAGCAACAAGAGGCATGGCAAGCGATTTCCCGATTCAGAGCCCAGACGAGATCAATCTTTTGGCACTGTGAAACCCTATTAGAACTTCTCAATTGATAGAACTTGAGAACAAAGGAACCTATGGACAACAATTTTCTTCTGAGTCAGAGAAAAGGAAAAGGTGAGGACATGTGAGGAGAATAACATAGTGTCACTAAGGTCAGTGAAAGGAAAGAGGGAGAGGAGGTGCTCCAAACATCAGAGCTGAGATTTTTCTCCACTCCAACCACCTCACCACATGGTGAGGACTCTAATACAACAAACTGTCTGCCTGTAATTCATCAAGTGCATGGGGGGATGCAGAGATCCACTCATAGCCCATGAGAAAAGGTGCTCACGCTGGAGCAAGTGGATGCTGAAAAGCTGTACTCTAGTGGGGAAGTCAAACAGAGAGAGAAGACCCTTGCCTCCAGACACAGAGAGCCCTTGCTTCCAAACTAGAGCAGGTTATCCTTAAAAAACTACACCCCATGAACTAAAATAACCCACATCATGCAGTTTTGGGAAGACTGTTTTGTCCACAGGAGGGACTCATGTTATAGCAGGTCAGGCCAGACTGCTATTCCTGAAAAACTAAAACCATGCTGGGGAAGTTCACAGAGAACTGTCTCCCATGGGAAAGACCCCACAGCATAGAGGAAGAGACTCCTCTCCCTAAGCAAACTGAAGAAAGACTTCAAGTGAAAAACTGACCAAAACTCCCACGCCCCGTCTCCCTGCACTGTCGGTGGGAATGAGGGAGGGACGGGAGCAGGGGAAAAAGGTGTTCTAAATGTTTATTTTAGTTCTCATTATTCTCTTTAATTCTGTTAATTTTTTTTTTTCTTTATACCCTTTAAGTTTTAACTTGTTTTGTCTTTAGTGTTTTCACCCAATACTTATCTCAACTCATAAGCCCTCCAGTTTTTTTCTCCCCCTCCTCTGCTCAATTATAGGAGAGGAGAATGAGTGAATAGTTGTTTTTTTTATGGGTGCCTGGGTTTTAGCCAGTGTCAAACCATAACAGAATTCAAGAGCATCACTTTACATTTACCTTATTTCATTTTACTTTGCTAAACACCCAGGAGCAACCACTTCTGAAAACACCCATGATGTGAAGTAATACAGCATTTATTGTATTCTTCAGGAAGGCAGAATGGCCTGCAGAGAAACGTAATTGTGAAGTCTTGCAGCCATTGGTTTTGCTTGATAATTTCAGTTCCATGATACTTTATTGCATGGAAAAACTAAAATTTCATCTTAAACTTAAAATACTGGTAGATGAAGAGAAAGCTAGAAACTATGACCTTGCTGTTCTGTGTGGCCTGAAAACATGAGAGAAAGTAATCATATGGACATATAATTTCCTTAAGCCAGTCTTATAGTCCTGGCTCATGATTTTGAACACTGATAGGAGTTGCAGTTTTGTTCGTGCTTCAGACTTACCAGTACAATAAATATATTGCTAAGCAGAACATCATAAGAAAAAAATAAACAACATATTCCTAGCAATTGGTTATATAAAATATTGTACCTTTTCTTTCAGATGTTCAAGTAAGTGCAGTTGAATTCACGCAGTGCTTGCAAATTCTATGAAAGTCTGGTCTACGATCTCTTCACAAAGAGCCTTGTGTATAATCATCCTTGTGTTACTATGTACCTTGAATACCAACAATCTTCTAGCAGGCCAAGAAACACACAGATATTCAAGGTTTGAACAGAATCATGGAACTTTCATTTAGAACTTGTAATGGTCTGGTGGACTCACAGGTAGGCTGAGGGGCAGGGAGAAGAATCTCTTTCCTTAACAGGTTCTGTAGCCTGTGTTGACAGCACTGCTAATATTAGTCCTCTGAAAGATGGGCTGCTAATGACAGATTTTCAAACACTTCAGCTTCTCCTGGAATAGAAATGAACTGCTCTGGCTCAGAAAAATTGTTGACTGGGATAAGCTGCATAGTTTTTGTTTGCATGATTTAATGCTTTGGAAGACAAAGAAAACATTGGCATCACTTAAGCAACAAGAAGCTGTGGCCCACCTTCAAACAATTTTATGGTTGATTTAAAAAAATAGCCCAACCTTTGATATCATAGAAAATAAAGGACATGATCTTGTCATCGGATGATACACGGATGATCTTGTCTAAATTTTCTGTTGCAGTACTGTCATAATTGAAGGGTTAAAAGAAATTGCAGCTATGCAGTACAAGACACCTGGACTGAAAGGTGGTATTTGTGATCAGAGTCAATGTTGAAACAGTTAAAAGCTTTGAATCGTGGTCAGCCATGTCAGTTGTTTGGAGAAGATTTTGCTAATACAAAAACACAACAGAACAAGGACAGTAAAACAATGTCTTTTGAATTTGTATTGCTTTCTTGTCTGCAGTAGTTAAGCATTACCAAAAAGTCAGCTATAGTAACAATACAAAAGCCAAAAGCAGCAATGAAATTAAAATCACAAAAGACTTAGTGAAAACATTAGAACTTTTGTTTTCTAATTCTGACTAGCATTATTGAAAGATATTCATTTTCAATTGCAACATGGTAACTTTACTGAGTGTAAAATCTATTTCAATGAATTTATTTTCTGTACACTTTTTCTTTTAAGGGAATTTTTTGCAATCATCAGTGACAAGTTTCTATGTTTACAAGTTAAAGTAATTATTTTTATCAAGAAAATGGTAAATGGCAGAAGAAAAATTTCAATATCCACTTTTTCCAGGCAGAACAACTATCTCATATAATTCTTTCTTATCTGTGTAACAGTTTAACAGTAGCTTTCAGACTTATTTTTATTTTAGTTTTTTACACATTCTAGAATCAGATTAGAAGTTGCAGAAAACACCATTATCAATGCTCCTCCAGTTCTGCAATTAGTATTGAGTATTCCAAGGTGGAAAAGGGATTATAAAATGGATGCCTGAAGTCAAATTGCCAATGCTTCAATATTTATTTTTGCTGCTTCAGAAAATGAATCATGATCTTTTTCTTCCTGTAAAAAATAACCATATTTTAATTCTAAAAATGCCTTAGTTTAGTGGCTACCAAGGTTGTTTCCATAACATAATCATGACTTTGATTTAATCATTTCTCATTTTCAAAATCAGAAATTTGGCTTTACTTTTTTTTTTTCCACTCACACGTGGTCTCCTTGTTCCTATGTTTCATGAAGCTTGCTGAGAAATTCTTGCTGGGAAGGAATATAGATCTCCTGCTCTTCTGAAAGGAAGAGAAAGCATTTCTCTGGCTTATGGGAATAGTATTTCCCCACACTCCTTCTGCTTCTTGAGCAATGTGGAAAGGGCTTATGCTTCAGCAAAGCGTACTTTATTCAACATAAGATGCCATCATCTCACCTGCTGACAAAAGCCAACAGAGCTGGCTTGATGTAGAGCACAGCAGATGGAGCACAGACTGCTGCCTACAGTTACCAGGATTGTGGTCTGGTTTTGTTGTGACTGAACAGCAAAATAGAGCCCTCAGTTTAAGAATCTACCTATAATTTGCTGAGATCTATGAGTAAAGAGTTCTGTAGAAATGCCTCTAGATTAATAATAGTGTTATTCTAATTCAATTGCCATTAGCTACCATCTGTTTACATCATTCACCTGAACTGCAATGCTACTCCAGTGACTCTCTGCTAGTCAGTATTGCTGCAGAGCTGTTCCTTCTATCCAATCTAAAATATCAAAAGACCAAAGTGACAAGGCACCAGAAAAATTTCATTATAAATTAATGAATGAGTCATACATTTCAACAGTGTCTTTCTGCAAACTGTAGTACTACTTCTATGCATGAAAGTTTAAATTGCATTTTGTAATGGTGGAGAAAAGAATGCAATTCTAAAATTTAATTCTCAAGATTCACCTCATCCAACTGCATTTGGAATTTTTTAGTAGAAGAAGCGCATAAGGGAGTCATGCAAATGCAGAAAAGTAATTATAATTTACTTATTTTCAGAGTTTGTTTTACTTAGGATAAAAACCCAATGAGGTAAAACATTAGTCAGAGTAAAACTAGATAGGAATTTTTTCTATTTACTTCAATGGACTTTAAATCAGACCCAAAGAAAAGACTCATCTTGCCAATCCTACTTGACTAACAAGTAGAAAAAATATTACTACAGCATCATACAGAAACAGGGTAGAAATTCTGGTCCTTGATCAGCAAAAGCGCAAACCCTCCCAGACTTTTGCATATGACTTTCTGTGTGCTCCAAGATACACATGTGGTGCATTTCACTCTGGAACCTAGTCCTTCCTGAACTTATTAGACCATAGAAGTGGGTGGAGGGAAGGGATCCAGTGTCAGAAGTTCAGGTGAGAAAGAGGCAGACTGAGTGCTCCAGACAGTCAGTAGATGGACGAGCTTTCTGCCTTCAGCTCTTCAAGCAAGGCAAAGAGAAACATAACTGGAAACTCTATTGACTTGTGGATTTGTCTATATATTCTTACAATATTTAAACCAGAACATAAATACTGAAGAATATTTGATTATAGCACAAAGATTTTCTTGAGCTAGAAACCCTTCCCATCCCCTTTCCTCAACCTCCTTTGCATGCACAATTTTGTTCTAGGGATAAAAGGATATTGGTATAGAGCTTTTTAGAATAGTTACTCCATAATACCATAATACCTATTTCATAAAATACCTAAATTTAGAAAACCATAAGGACATCTCCCTATGAGGCCTGACTCTGTGAGGTGTCAATGTTCCTTAACTGCTCATCATGTCAAAAGGAGGCTCTTCGTATGTGTCTGCATTGCTCAGTCTCTGGTCAATGTATCACCAAGACACAGTAACAGCCTATAATTCCTGAGAAGCTGAAAAAACAGAAGCTTTCTGTGGTCCTGTATTAATGTTTCAGAAAAAGATGCAAGTGGATGTTCACTCATTGCAGATTCTCATTCTTCAGCATGTGCCTGTATCAGTTATCCTATATACCTCTATTATCTGGAGATTTCCTGCTATTAAACTTGACCCTGGAAGGTACTTTGTACATAGTTTTCCTTGGAATAAAGGTCTTAGAAGAAAACAGACGCTAATCTCAGTAAACTTGTATCTTAGGTGTTCATTCACCAGCAGACATGATTTTGTGCTTTTAATAAAACTTTCAAAAGATCATACTGGTGTTTATTATGCATTGTTGTGATCAGTTTGATACTAGAAATAGCAGCAAGAAGGATGCAGCAGAAAAATAGGAAAAAAAGCAGTTGTAGCTACAATAGAACCAGTGCCCAATGGACTAACATAACCATGTGTATTCAGCAGATGCAATACAAGCGGAAGAGTGTGTAACAGATAATTAAAAGCCAGGACTTGCTGGAGTAGCACTGCACAGTGCCCTGGGAGCTTTAAACCTTCCTAATGCTGAGGGCCTTCAACCGTATTACCCAAACCATGTTAATTACAAGATCTGAAACCTAATTTCTAAGCCAGCAAGCATGATGTGCATAGTATGTTGTCATTATTGCAGAGAAGTGAATTTGGCATGTGACATCCAAAGCATGGAAAGAAGGATTCTGAAATTATCACTGTTTTTTAAATTTTAAGAGGATAAGGTTCACTAAGGTATCTGTTGACATCACATTAAATGTTTTGTCATCCATTTACCTGCCTAGCAGAACTTAATACACTAGAGATTTAATTATATATTTAGAAAACAAGATCTGTCATTACCAGTTTTTTCTGTTAAATGTGGAGGCTTGGTGAGTCCACCAAGCCTGGGTCCATGTTGGTCCCTTGGAGGGATGGACCTTAAGTCAAAGATTACCCCCCTGGTTGTGGTGACTGGAAAGGCCTCTCCCAGGATGCCCTGTGATGACATGCAAATGTACCCCAGTTCTACCTCCCCAGTGGGCCTATTGCCCTCCCTGCCCCTTTTCTCCCCTACATGGTTATGCTCCAGAATGTTCTCCCTTCCTCAGTCCCCCATAGGTCCTTGCTCCCTGACCCCTCCTTCCCTATCCTCCCATTGACCCGTACACCCTGGCCCCTTCTACGTACCGCCCTCATGCCCCTAAACCATTGGCCCTGATGCTCTCTTGGCCCCTTGCCTACGCAGTATAAAATCCCTGGACCCTCCCCTTGTTCTTGCCTTTTTCCGTGGATCCCTTCACATGTGGTTGAAATAAGCTCCGTGGAACTCCAAACAAGGACCCTTCCCACTTCTTTATCTCCGTGGATTATCCAGCTATCCAGTGTGTGCGTGCCTGTTTGTGAGAGTGCCTGTGACGCAGAGCAGCTTCCTTGCTGGAGACGCTTCTGGAAGGTTGCGGCACCTGACCAACGACCCACCACCGCAACAGTTAAATCCAATTAAGTGCTCAGCACACCATGAACAAGAAAGATACTGTACATTTAGCTAATGAAGTTATTCTACTCCTGACATTACCACTAGAGATAACATAAGCATAAAATTGTGCACCCAAACTCATGTGGGATAGAGTGCACTCTGTAAGAGGATTGAAAGGCAGAGTTCACAGAGAACTTGTGATAATGTGGGAGCAGGATGAGAGAGAACACTGAAATTTTACAGGCATAGTGGAATTGAGCCCAGTAATAAGGCAACAGTTGTCCAAGTTTCTTCAATAAGATGGGTGACAGATATAGAAAAGGAAGCAATCATGATTTGCCATTTATTATAAAATCTTGCTTTCCGCTTGGTAATCAAGGAAAAATGATAGCAACAGATATTTTATTGTAGCATTTTTCAATAGCATCAGCAGTTTCAAACAGTGTTCATCATCTTGCTCTGGCAAGAGCTCAAGAAATAACAAAATATCTAAGGCTCTATTTTGATGTACAGTGTACATCTGGTTAGAAGGTATATGTTCAAACCCGTTGACTGGTATTAGATCTGAGCTCCAAAAGAAATAGCAATGAGCTAATTCCAACAGATATCCAACAGTCAAAGTCCTGATGGAGACAAACCAGAGTTTTGGACTCCTGAGAATTTAAGCTGTTTTGTGATAAATATTAAAACAATGATCTGTCAGAAAAAAGAAAAGTCTTCTGGAGAATTACTAGCTGGCATAAGGGTTTTTAGATAGAAATAATTTTTTATATTATATGCATGTTTTATTTCTAAAAATGAAGAAAAATTAAAAAAATTGGAAAGTTAAATTGTTTTACATCACCTGGATTTTAATTAAAAAAAATTTTAAAGTTTCCAACAATCACTAGGCATCTGAAGTGGTCAAGAAAGATAGATAAATGTCCCTATTGTATTAACCTTATTTATCAGATGTCTGAACTGAAGTTTAAAGAAGCCAAGTAGCATATACAAGATATAAAATATATGTCATAGCAAGAACAGAATGTGTGTTTCCTGAATCTTTAATGAGAGTGTGGATATTCCTGGTTTGCCATGTCATGGGTTTGTTCGAAACCGGGCGGAAACACCATTTAATGTAGTGGTTTCACATTCACCTGCTCGCCTGCTCACACCAGGCAAGAGTGCAGTGTAGTGGTTTCATGAGAATAAGGATTAAGAGAAATGCAAAACAGGCCTAAACTTCAAAGATAAAAATAGTTTATTAACAGAACAAAAAA
>VZTR01033835.1:62066-79754 GCA_013400775.1 Chaetops frenatus | reverse complement strand
ACCATCCCTGGAGGTGTTCAAAAGGCACCTGTGGACTTGGGGACACGGTTTAGTGGTGGTTTTGGCAGTGCTGGAGGAATGCTTGGACTCAGTGATCCTGGAGGTCCTTTCCAAATTTAATGATTCCATGATTCCATGATTCCATGACATTTTCAGGATTTTATCATTTCCGTGTTCTGTTCACAGAAAAATTATGGGTTTATTCTGAGTCCTTTGTCCTGAGGATGTTTTCCTGAAGAACTGCCTGGCAGAAATCCCGCAGGGCCAGCTCAGGGATTTGATGTCCCACAGGGCACTCACCAATTGAGTTGTTTTTCCTGGTTTTTCATTACACTGAGCTGTTACAATGACTCTTCCCAGGGCACCCAGCAGGCACTTTGGATGGAGAAAAGCACAACACACACCAGCACCCAGCAAAACTTGTCTCACCAGCTCCAGCTCAGGCCCTGGGGGTCAATTTTTGCTGCCTGGTTTTATTTGCAGTATCTGCCTCTGCTGGGCTTAAAAACTGCCAATAAAGGCTGGATTTGCTGAACTCCCAGGTCGGAGCTGATGGCCCATGGCAGTGCTCCTGCCTGTTGGAGTATTCCCATGGGATTTATTTTAAGCCCATGTTCAAGATCATCTGCTGGAATGTTTCTCCCTTCCAACCCAAACCATTCTGTGATTCTATGGTTCTAAATCCATGCAGAAATGTAAACTGGCATCTGTTCTCCTCTCAAACCCCAGAGGCTAGAGCTCTCACCTGCATGAGGGAGCCTTTCTCTCCTCTGGTTCATCACCCCAGCTGCAACTCACCCCTCCTCTGTGAGGACGTGTGGCCCTTTAGGGTCCCTCAGCCTCAGAGCTAGCACCTCATCACAGAATAAATGGAAATTTTTTAACATGAGAACTTGGTAACAGATCTATTTCCCCTGTCAGGCACTGAGGGCAGCATGTCTGCAAGGAGAGGTTCAGCTGGAGTGGCACTTCATGTTTCTGATTCTTGTTTTAATGTGTTGCTGAAATGAGGCTCAGGAAAGAAATGTGCTCTCACCTGCATCAGGTGCCTGGCTGAGGCAGCTCTGCCACCCTGCCCAGGCTGTGTCAGTGCAGAGGGCACAGGGGGTACCTGGTCCTCTGGCACTGCCCTGTGCCCCTGCTGGGAAGAGATGGATGCTCTTTCATTCCAGTCTCTCCTGAAAGCTTTACTTTTACAAGAAGTCATTTTCAATATAAGCCAGACAAATGAAACAATAAACCTCTTGAAAAATTAAAGGAAAAGGGTAATTTAACACAGAGGTAATAAAGGTAATAAATAATCTGCTGAGTAGCTGGAGGACAGACATGGCTGGAGCTTTCACTTGAAATTTTCACATCCTTCTTTCCTCACTCACCTTCTGTGAGCATCTCCTTCATCTTCTGCCCTCCAAGAAAGATCCTCTTGGATCTTCTGCATCCAAGGTGCCCAAGCACTTTCCATTCTTCAGTGTAAAGCAGTCACCTCAGTCAGTCCCAAAGTACATCTGTGAGGGAGGGGGGAGCGTGGCAGCTCACACTACCTAACACTGCACAACAGCTCAGGCCTGGAAGTGAACGATAAACTTGGGGTTGCCTTGAAAATAAGCTGGGTTGTGTGGGATGAGCCAGCCAAGCTAGAGTTCAGAGAGATGTTCCTCAGCTCTGGGTCTGTGGGCAAGCTGGCCCTTGGGTGAGGTTTGACAGCACTTTAGGAAGGCACAGTCCTGGCCTGGCAGCACCAGCCAACGGTGGACTGAGCAATGGGCTGGACCTTGGCTGGGCACCTCTGCCAGCAGCACCTTCTTGACATCCTCATATTTCCAGGAAACCTTGGAAGAGGGCTCAGCCTGCCAGACAGCCTTTTTGAAATTGGGAAACCGACCATAGTTTTCAAAAATGGCATT
This sequence comes from Chaetops frenatus, assembly GCA_013400775.1. NCBI lineage: Eukaryota > Metazoa > Chordata > Aves > Passeriformes > Picathartidae > Chaetops > Chaetops frenatus. Next base: position 77,850 of record VZTR01033835.1, on the reverse strand, counting down.
ATTTCCTCTGTGCAGCACGTTCTGTGTGGGTCATGGCTGGCAGAACCCAGAGGAGTCAGTACTGCAGGCCTGGAACAGCCCCATGGCTGAGGGACAGGGGCTGCACTCAAAGGGGAGCAGGATGGCAGCTGAGACCCCACCTGGCTCATCCTGGGGTCACACAGGGGTGACACTGGGAAGACAAGCACCAGGAGAGGCTTCTTGAACTGAGGCTGGTGAGGCCCTGGCACAGAGAAGCAGTGGCTGCCCCATCCCTGAAAGTGTTCAAAGCCAGGTTGGATGGGGCTGGGAGCAACCTGGGATAGTGGAAGGTTTCAGGGCATTAGAAAGAGGGGATCTTTAAGGTTCTTTCCAACCCAAACCTTTCAGTGGTTTTATGATTCTGTGACTGTTTGCTGATGGGAACGGGCTGGCCTTCCCCAGAAGAGCTGCTCTGGGGACAGCCAGCACGGGCAAGCAGCCAGACCCCCCATGCCCCCAAAAATGTCATCCTGAGCAGCACTTGCTGGAGCCTCCCTCCACCACGGGGGTTTCACATCCCCACAGATGTGCTGCCAACCACATCAGCAGTGTGGGGAAGGGGTTTGTGATATCGAGCCTGGCAAGGTGTCCTCATGTCCATGTGATGCTGCAGGAGACAGGGCTGGGAATAGGGAGCAGCACGGAGCCCCCAGACCCCCTTCCATCAGCATTGCTCCTCACTGCCATGGCAAGGGTTTCAAGCACACCCAGAGCCCTGCCCAGGACTAACAGCTCTGTGCTCAGCAGCCTCAGCAGCACCAGCAATGCTGTGCTGTTCCCCAAGGATTATTCATCCTCTTCCTCCACCACCATCAAAACTCCTCAGCTAAGGACAGGCCCAGCTGAAGCTGCTCTCTGCAGGGAGGGAAGGAGGTGCTGGCCATGAAAGCTTTAAGCTCATTAGCTGCCAGTGGAACAGTAATTAGGTTGATTTGTGCAGGAAGCACAGTGGGAGCAGTGTTTCTTCCTTGGGCACCACCAACAGAGAAGGGAGAGCTCCCATGGCCCCTCTGGTGCAGAATGAGGGAGGAGTTCTGAGGGAGAAAGAGCATGTTCAATACCAGCTCTGAGATCCTCAGCAGGCTCCAGAGCCACTGCCACATGGAAAGGGACAGGAGAGCAGGACAGAGTAAGAGGCGGGCTCTGGGTGGTCCCCAGGTCCATGCTGGGAGTGCAGGTGAGGAGGGAGGATGGTGCAGTGGTTGAACCAGCCTGGGTCAGGCTGACCTGCACTGACTGTCCTGTGTGGAGTTTTACTCAGGGCTTCTGCTCCCCACTTACAGCACCATCAGCATAGAAAACTCCAAGTGTGCCACAAGAGAGCCCCACTGCTGGAACAGTGGGCAGACAAGGGGGCTGCAGCATCACTGCCCTGGCTAAGGGTCCCAAAGGACCTTGATCCCCATTTTGCCCCTCCAGCCCTGCCCCACATGGCACCAGGCAGGCCTGAGCTGGCACGGGGTGTCCTTCAGAGCAGGCAGCAACAGCGAATGGGGCACTCAGCACCCGCTTTCTAACAGGCATCAAATATTCTCTGAGCTTCCTCAACTGGGACCGCAGCCCAAAGCCCCTCCTCTGCAGTCCTCAAGCCTCCAAGCTGGGACCAGACCTCAAACCTCGTTCTTCTCTCCAGGGAAGAACATATAATCATATAACCATAGAGTAACAGAATGGTTTGGGTTGGAAGGGACCTTTAAGATCACCTAGTCCAACCCCCTGCCATGGGTAGGGACACCTTCCATTAGACCAGGTTGCTCCAAGTCCTATCCAACCTGGCCTGGAGCAGGGAAGTTTAACAGATTATCACAGGCAAAACCAGAGTGGCAATCTGGCACTGGTCTGTGTCTTTACCCCTAATCCCAAAAGCTCATGGGGTTTGAGACAGAGGTGTGTTTCCTGCCCACTCCTCCAGCAGAACTTCTCTCCTGCTCATGCTGGCACGGCAGAGGCAGCACGTGGTGCAAGTGCCACATGTCCTCTCCTGTGCCATCCTCCCTGTCCCCACAGGATATTCCTGGTACAGGCTGTTTTCCTCACAGCTCCGGGGGCCAACAACAGGGGCCCTGAGCTGTGCAGAGATGTTGTGGGGCTTTTTCTGGAAAGCTGTTAGCTGAGGGCTGTGAGGGAACATGGCGAGGTAATTGGGGAAGATGAGCCTAATCTCATTTTTTTTTGTTGTAAAAAGGGTGCGAAGAAGAGAAAAGGAGATGTACTGGTAAATTACCATCAGGGCTGCTATAGTAACACAGCTTTAAAGATTGCCTCGTTGGCCTCCTTGGGGCTATAGAAAGCTCTTCAGATTGTTCTGTAGCTTTCCACTCTCTCCTGGTGCAGGCTGGCCAGGGCAGCCGTGCACCCAGCAGCACCCTCATCCCAGCCCTGCCAGCCCTGGGTGCAGGGAAGGTTCAGGGCAAGGGAGAGACCGAGTCCCAGGTAAGTTGGTTAAATTTCTCCCTTCAGGCTCACAGAGAGTTTCAGGGAAGTACCCTTCATCACTGATTACTTCTTTTTTCTCTCCCATTCATTACCCTGACTCATTTCCCTGAGCAGGGAGTCAGAGAGAGGTTCCAGATAAAGCAGCTGGTGCATCACAGGCTCCCAGTACAGCACCAGACCTGGGAGGATGGGGAGCAGAGCCTGAAGGGATGTGCAGCCAGAGCATCCCTTGGGCAGCACAATGTCCTGCCCTGAGCCCTGGCCTGAGCCTAGAACTGAGCCCTGGCCTGAGCCCTGTCTGCCCCCTTAGGTCCTGCCAGCAGGTGCTGGGGTGCACAGTCCCCACAAAAGGCTGAGCCAGCAACAGAGCCATGTGAGATTTGAGTCAAGGGGAGGATCATCACTTGCCATAACTGTACAGTTCCCTAAGAGTCACTTCCCACCCCTAAAGGGAACAGTTTCCCTCCTCTTTTGAAAGGGAAGCCTCAAATGTCCGTGCAGCAGAGCAGCAGCCCCAGTCTGATGTGCTATCAGATGCCTCAGCTGTGACCATGGGAAGGAGTTTTTTCCTCCAATCTCACATTAAGCTGCTGGAGTTTGCCCCTTACACAGGGACCTTTTCTATTTCTGAGAAGTTTCCCAGCCCTCATTCCTGCAGAGCTGCTGTTCCCCTCTGCATCCTTGACAGATGCCCTTGATTCCAACACAGTCAGGCTCTGGGTCAGATGTGTTGCTTCAGAGTATTTGCTGGATAAATAGGATTTAACTGGATTTTTGGCTCCAGGAACTACTAATGAACTCCTGTCCTCTCCTTCCACTCATAAATGCATTTCATTCCTCTTCAACACCAGCTTAATGTAGGTGGAGGCATCTGTGTTTTATGCCTTTGTTTCTTTGGAATTCACTGGGATGGAGAAATTCTAATGTGTAATTTCTTCAGCAGGGAGAATGTTTTAACAGCCAACCTCCCCAAAGGACCCCAGATTAATTTAGTAAAAACAAAGGGCTGTGTGAATTCTGGTGTGAATTGAGTGAATTCTGCCATGAGGAAAGAGAACTCCATAGGTGTGCTGGCCTGTGTCTTCACACGTTGATGAGTTTTCAGTAATTTCACTGCAGATTCAGAGAAATAACTGGTTTTATTCTTTATTAAAATAGCACCTAGGGTGAGGTTTAATTTCAGAGGAGACGTTTGCCTGTGCTGAAGAACAGGTCTTCCAGATATGCTGCAATACATTGAAACCAAGCACAAGTGAATTAAGATTTGGCTCCCTGCATGTGCAGCCACGCAGCTCCTCAGGTGCAGGGAGCACCAGCACTTGGTATCCCCTGGGCACACACAGGACAGGAAAGCTCCAGCCTTCTGCAGGTGCAAATCTCAGCTATGACCAGCCCTGGACTGTCACACACGTGTTCCCCCAGGGGATAGCACCACTCCTCTGGGAGGCAGCCAGGACCCTCAGACTTGTGTGCTGCAACTGGAGAAATTCCTCTCTGCCACAGAGCCAAGCTGGCCTCAGGAGGAGGGAGCAGCTCTCCCAGGAGCACAGAGCGTGAGCAGCCAGACTGGGGAAGGAGGAGGACATTCCTTGTCTTACTTTTTTAGTCGTCTTTTTTTTTTTATTTCATGTTTTAATGAAAGAGTGCCCAGAAGGTTCTTCTGTTTCTGTTAGGAAATTTTTTGGAGCTTACCAGGATGTGGCTGTTACTCATCTGTTTTCAGGCTTGTGAGCTGAAGGGTAAAGTTTTATTAACATCTTCGCAGAGGAAAGGACTCAGCCTTGGGGTTTCATGCATATTTACATTCAATGCTAAACATGCAGGCATATTCCTCTTGACATTTCACTTGGTTTCTCACTGAGAACAGGAATCTTCCCATCCTCTTGTTTAAGCATTGTGCAATAACATGATGGAAAACAGCCCTTGGCTATGAAAGAGAGATCTGACATGGAAGTTTTGCTCTCGAAGAAAACTCTACTGCTGGTTGCTAGCAGCTGGTGTTGGGTTCAATTCCTCCATGATGATAAGGCAGTAAATGTAAGGAACATTCCTGTTGGAAACAAAAGATGGTTTTAAGGCAGATGCTTTGCTTTTAGAACTGGACATCTGGAACTGGTTCCAATTTTTGCTGTAGATCCCACATGTGACTTATCCAATGCCTTTGCTTTTCATCTTGACATCTGCTGAAGCTCTGAGCACTAGGCCAGGGACTGCAGTGCCTTGTGTCAGAAGATGATGATTTAAAAGACAGCCCTTGGATGCTGTGATAAAGTCTGGGGATGATTCATCCTAAATGGAAGCCGTGCCTGTTTGGCATCTGGCACAGCTGCTGCCCTTTGAAATGCACCTCTCCAGCCTGTGCTCTCCTGGGAGACAGGACTGACACCGAGCAAGCTTTTGTGGCCCAACCCTCTCTTGCAATTTATAAAGCTTTTCAACTGGCCGGGAAGGGCTGAAAATGGCTCTCTAAAAGCTTCCCATTGCTCCTGTCTCACTCTTCCCTGTCGTGTAAGGACAGGTGAGTGTTTCTCTTGTGTCTTGCTGGCTCTTCCAAACTTCTGAGAAGTCCAGTAGCAGGAGACTCTTAATCTGTGGGTCCTGCCTTTGCCTGAAGTCTGGCAGAGTTGGAGACAGCTCCATCATCAGTGGGAGAGGGGAGGGATGGGGCTGCACACAGGCTTCTCCTCAGGGTAGGCTGGTAGCAGCTCAGCCCCATCCTGCTGCTCTGGAGGCTGCCTGCCTCCATGCAGCTCCAGCCTTACATCCAAATTAAACCACTTAATCTCCAGTTCTTCAGGCTGCAGAGACAAAAAGCTCTAGATGTGGAATGGAGTGTAAATAGATCCATCAGTGTCTGCCTCCAGGCTGCACAGCTGATGTGCCTCCCAGTGCCTGGCTAAGCAGAGAGAATGCAGGTTCCAGGATCAGTGACTGGCCCAAGTGCCCAGCTGTTTATCCAAGCCTCTGCTGACCAAAGCATGGAAGGAAGGTGAGGTGGGGGAGCTGGGAGTGGCTGCTTTACCCTCTCAAATGGCACCTGAGGAAACTTCAGCTGTGTCTAAAAATTATTATAGTATAAGCCCCACTGTGCATCACAGGAGCTGTTGTGTGTTATTCATTGTCACCTTGGTGCCCACACTGTCAGTATTCCACACAGGTCCTGCAATCTTCCACCACGCTGCTTAGCACTAGCCCAACCTCTGTCCTAATTCCATTAATTCAAATGATCTTTCCTATCACCTGTGAGCTCTGGAAATACAGGTTTGCTCTGCAATCAAAACAGTTCTCCTTTTGTACTTGGTTTGCAGGGCAAAAAGGGAGAAAATTTGGAGTGAGGTTGAGCCCAGGAAGAAGGTGGGGGGGAATGGGGGCAGGGAAAGATTTTAAGATTTTGGTTTTTTCCTCATTATTCTACTCTGATTTGACTGGTACTAAATTAAACTAATTTGAAACATTGAGTCTGCTTTGCACGTGACAGTGATTGCTGGGTGATCTCTCCCTGCCCTTATCCCAACCCACCAGTCTGTCATTTTATTTCCTCTCCCCTGTCCATCTGAGGGTGGGACTGATGGCTTTGTTGGCACCTGGCCCCCAGTCAGGGCCAGCTCAGCTCAGCTCACCTCTGGGACTGCAAGATTTGAGCAGAGCCAGTGCTGAAGTGCAAGAGAGCAGCAACATTCATGAGCCTGTCTGAGGTCAGGTGAGGCAGGAGGAAAGCAGGTGCCTGCTGGCTCCTGAAACAGCTGTGCTATGCATCTGCAGGTGCAGAGTGGTGCAGAGAGCCTGGAAACACCAAAATCTGATCGTTCTCCTCATGCAAACACACACACACACACACAAACACCTTGTGCTCTGCTGCAGAGAGGAGCTGTACAGATCCAATGTTGCTCATGCAAAACGTGTTCCTGGGAAGGAGGAGATAAAAATTGTTCTCCCCAAATGCAGGAGCAGGAAACCTTCTTGACAGCAAATAAAAAATTGCTAGTCAAAAGAATTATAATTAAACCAATCCCTATCTTCTCTGCATACACACACCGTGTGTGCTTCTTAAAGGCTATTGGAGTGCTGGGCCTTGATGGATAATCACAAGGGACTGGATAACTTCCTCACCCAATCTTCAGCTAATGACTTGAGCACATTTTTTTGAACTCAATTTGTGTTGGCTGTGATTACAGAGAGATTATTCAGTGAAGTAAAGCTGGTTCACAGAGTTACTACTCCCTGTGAGTATTTAAACCAGACTCTGAAGCACTGGATGTGAGGTTTGGTTGGCTGGGTCTGTGCCATGCTCCAGGGATGGCTCATGGGACACTGGTGACAGCTGGGTCCTCTCACAGCCTGGGCTGAGGTCACTTGTGGCTCCCCAGCACAGCACAGAGCACTGAAAGAGGCCACAGATTCTTCACCCAACTTGTCTACTGGCAAACCAAAGTTTCCAGAAATTTATTCTCTGGTTTCTCCACTTAGCCTGGACCTAAGACTGCTCTGAAAAGCCGTATTTAGTTTGTAATTACAGTCCAGGAGTTCTACTGCCACAATCTCATGGGGGTCCTGCCAGTGCAGTGCTCACTCCAGAGCATTTGAAGCTTTTCTTCTTAACTTTTTATTCTTCCACTGTTTCTCTCTTTTTTTCCCCCCCTGCAATTTTCTCCTTGAAAATGGGTCCAGGTTGACCTCTTGAAACACCCATCAGGAAAGCTTTATCCCTTGGAGACCTTCTCTGAGATCACCTGGATTCCTGGCAACTTTGCTCTTATCTCAGTTTGGAGAAGTCCAAGTCAAACTGACTAATCATCATTGGAGATGAAAGGAGGGATATCAAGCCATCAGTCAGCTGCAAAGAGCACACAGCAGCACGAAGAAGCCCATTAGAGGCAAAGTGGACCTGTCACAGACTCAGGGTGAGGTGCCTCTTTGGCAGGAGAAACTCCCATGCTTTATGCTGCCTCTTCAGAGAGAACTTAGTGACATTTTCTATGGGCACCTCATAAGACAATTAAAATAAATGTCTTCAGAATACAGTTTTCTCCTCTCTCTGGGAATGTTTCCAGCTCACTCAGTTACAACATCACCACAGAGAAAATGAAATTTTGTAATTACTGAGGACAGATACCAGCAGAGGGTAATAGTTTAACTGTGGACCTGCTGGAGCTTTGGGGCAATGCCAGGAAGGAACATTCAGAGGTCTTGGCCTGACTCTTTCCCCTGCCGGTGGCACCAGGAAGGGTTCAGGATCAGAGAGAGGCACTGCTGTGCTGGCTGGGAGCAGTACAGAGCCCTCCTGGTGTGCCACACCCAGCGTGGGCTGTTGCTTGTAGGCTTCAGCACAGCGGGTACATGCCCCAATCCACAATAAATAGTATTAAAAACTGAGTTTTACCTTATTTTCCTTCCCACCATCGTTCTCTCTCCTTTTTCTGTCCTGCAGGCTGCCTCTTCTCCATCCTGTCCCCTCTTGTCCACTGACTCCCTATATTCCAATGTCTTCCACCAACCTTTTTGCTTCTGCACCTGTGTTTATTGCTCTTCTCTTCCTTCCTGTTGCAGACACACTCCCCCTTCCTTCTTGCCGATGTCCTGGCTCCGAGTTTGCTGGTGTTGGGTTGCAGCTTCCTGGGACAGAGCCTTGCACCGTGCTTGGTGTATTCCTGGCCAGCTGTCAGTGACACATTTCAGGCTGAGCCCACGGCAGCTCTTTGAACACATTCCCATGCTGGTCTCCTTGGATCTGCTTGTTCAAGCTTCTTCTGTTACACCTTCAGCCCACTTACAGAAATCACTGGTAATTTTGTAGCTCATAAAGCCAGAAATACAATTACAAGCATATCAGTAACTTCCTTTTCTCACACCAAGGCTCCCTTGCAAATGTTTTATTTCACAGGATGTTAAAAAATATCTTGATTTACAACAGAAACTGGAAAATGTTATCTTCAAACTTGGTGTCTATGACTGCCTGGACACAATTTTTTTTTTTAATTTATCACATTGCCATGCAGTGCCAAGTGAGCACATCCTTCTGACAGGTACCAATTCACAGTACCTGTGCAATTCACAGTACCTGTGCAATACCTCTCACTATTTGCAAAAGACAAATGACATGAGGGAAAGCAGCTTCTGTCAGTCTGCACAGAGCTTAGAAGATATTCTTCATCCCTTCATATTCCACTTCTCTTTTGTATTAAGAATCCAAGTCTCTAAAGATCTACCTTGTAAAATTGCCACTGAAGTGTAACAGGAGACACTGTGAAATTCTGGCACTGCAAAACTCAGGGAAATGAATTTCCATCGTGGCTCTGCATAAATTTGTTCTTTGCTGAAGCTGAGCCTGGGAAGTGACAGACATTTTCATGCCGTGTGTGTGCAGGGCTTTGAGGCTTAGATTTCACAAGAAGTGCGGCCGCACCACTGGGAGCTCCTTGGAAGCTGCCTTGTTTACAGGGCTCAGCCTGGTGGGGCTGTGTTGAATCCAAGTCAAGTCACGGGAGATTGTGCTCCAGCCTTCTCATCACAGTCCAGACTCCATGGTGATAAAAGCTACTGCAAAGGAAACCCTGCCTGTTGGAGCAGGGAGAGCTCTTCGTGCAGCAGGACTCGGCCCAGGGTCACACCAAGAAGTCCATCAGAGGCCAGGGATCAAACCAGAGAGACACACTGGAGTGTGGCCATGGCTGGGATGTGGCTCGTGCAGAGGACAGGAGCCTGAGCTTAAAGGCAGCTCTGGAGACCCCCCCAAGGCTTCTCTGTCCTCACAGCACCCAAATCCCAGATTTGGGATATGCACACCCACACCAGAGCTGGCCTTGGATCCAGGCAGGTAAGCCCTGAGGAAGGGAAGCAGCTCTGTTTGGAGAGCCACATCCTGGAAAATGATCCATGTGTTATGAAAGCCACGGGTGCAGGCCAGGAGGGAAGGCACCGTGGGCAGCTCCACAGCTCTGTGCACTTCAGGCATAGGCCACTCAGGCTCGGGGGGCCATGGGGGTCTCTGAGGGGTCATGGGGTCCCCAGGGCTGGGAACCTGCTGCTGGAAATGCCACATTTCCAAATGTGTGGCGTTTGGTCTTTATTAAATGGTTGCTGTATGACAATGAAGCTTTTCTGTGAGCGCAGCTGGCCAGTGGTTATAGTGTACTCCCAGGAGTTTCTCTCACCCATTTGTTGCCTGTCCTTTGACAAGGGGCCTGTTGGTAGCCAGGAGGCAGGAAACACTCAAGAATACCTGCAGCACTGGGTCTAAGGCTGGCAGAGATGAGTTTGCTGGGGTAAATGAATGCCAGTCCCACTACTGAGCAGTCTGTGCTGGGACACAGGCAAGAAGAGAAACCTCTGATGTAAGGTTAGCTATGGGCAGGGCTTTAAAGGAATTTTGTCTGTTGCAGGAAAGAGATTTAATGTTGCTAGAGTTACAGAGAGCAAGCAGTAACCCCACACAATTTCTGCTTCAGAGACCTCATTTCGGGTTGAGTGGAGGAAGGCTCACACAGACATTGCAACACTGAGTCATGGCTGGAGACACTGGAATTTTAATGCCTCAACAGCTCATTCTTTTCCTCTGCTTTCAAACAGGAGCTCAGTTCTGTAGGAGGTCAGAGATGACAAGAGAGGGAACACTGACAAAGTTGCCCAGTACTTCTAGTACTCCACAGTCCACCTTGCATCCTTCACATGCTGAATGCACGTTTCCAAAGGCTTACTCCTGCCTCCAGTGCCTTGCAAGCTCTGCTTCTACCTAAGCAGCCACAACTTGCCAAGCATCTTCATCATTGCAGCCTTCTTCCCTCCTTCCCTCCTGAAACCTCCCAGGCCCCAGCTCTTGTCTGGCTTGTGCAGAGACACAACCTCATGATGCTCAGCCCCACATAAATGCCTTTTCCATTCCAGATTAAGGACTTCACCTGCATGGATTCTGCCTCTGCCACCTGCACCTCCTTTCACTCCCCAAGTCCTTGAGATGCCTCTGACTTCACAAAATCTGCAAAATGTCTGTTTCAGAGCTTTCTTCACTCAGCTTTAGCCCTCCAGAATTGCCAACATTTATCTCACTGCATCATCAACTCTCCACCCATTTCAAATTCAATTGAAAGCACATTTTCTCCCTTGCCTGTGGTTCCTAAATTATATACCCAGCTCATTTCAAAATATCAATTCAGAAACTTGGCAAGGTGATTATTAATAACAGCTCTGTTCTTCTCTGGAGGAGAAATAATACTAGAAACATGTGAAATGTGTACACAGTTGTCATTCTCACTCTCCTCTTTTGCCAAACACTCTGTTCTTTACAGGAAATAAAAACAACCCTACACCCAGTATTAAGTGGCTGAGGCAGTGTAATTAGCATGGAACCATGGAATTGGGACAGTATTCCTTGACGTGTCCCAAAACTCAGGGTGACACAGATGCCACTGTGGGTGCCACTGTCTGCCAGGAATTAGTGCTTGGCTGTAAGGGGTCAGCAGCACAGGGGGCTGAGCTTGAGGAGCTGTGCACTCCAAGAGCTGGGGCCCAGCTTGTGTGGAGCTCATCATGGCAAACTGCTTCAGCTGTAAGGAACTTATTCATTATTCCAAGATTTCACAGGGGTTTCCCAAGGACCCAGAGCTGCTGGGAACCACCAGGCTGGGAGCAGGTTAGAATCACAGAATCATGGAATGGTTTGGGTTGGAAGGGACCTTAAAGCCCATCTCATTCCAACCCCTGCCATGGACAGGGACACTTACCACTATCCCAGGCTGCTCCCACCCCATTCAACCTGGTCTTGGACACTCCCAGGGATCCAGGGGCAGCCACAGCTTCTCTGGGCACCCTGTGCCAGGGCACCCCCATCCTCACAGCCAGGAATTCCTTCCTAATAGCCCATCCCATCCCAGCTGGTGGGTTGGTACTGGACCTCAGCTGAACCAAGGCACTGGTTTAACCCACACCACCACAGCCACAAAGCTGTCAGGTCCCAAGGGCCATTAGCATTACTCCTCATGCTCCCTTTTCAATGGGTTCCCTGCAGCACCACTGCACTTTTCCCACCCCGAGTCCCCCCTTGCTGCTCACGGCTGAGTGTGCATTGTGCAGTGTCACCCTGGGTCCTCCTGGGTGATGCACCACCTCCCACACGGTGCCACGGGCTCTACCCTGTCACACACCCTGCCAGGACGAGGACTTCACACGTGTCAGGAGCACATCTGGGAGCTGCCTCAGGGTGCCAGGTGCTGGTTTCACCTTCTGCGCCGAGCCTGCAGAGGCAGGTGGTACAGAACACCAGCAGAACCCACAGCCCTCTTTTCGGGAAAAAGAAACTTGCTGCATGACACTTCTGCTAAACCATTTGTTCCTAAAAGCCATGTTCACCTTCTCTCTTCCTTGGAGGGGCCGGCCCTGGATTTTGGAAAGCACTGCATTAACTTGCTTCCTGCAGAGTGCCTGATCCCTGTTCATGTACCACAGTGGAGTACTACCCGTGGAAGGCAGTCAAAATACACACAGTACTACTAAGCATGAAGACGACTCGTGAAGCTTCTTCTAAAATATCAGTGCATCCCTTTTGGGTTAGGAGTCCTGCCCTAAAATGTCCTAAAATTGGAAAAATGCCCCAAAACTGAAAAGTTCGATGCCCCATCACGTGGGTTTGATGCCACCTCGTGGTAGTTCCACGTCCTGATTTGCAAGGTAAAGGTTCCACTTGTTTCCCAAGCAGGTTCCTCCTGAAAGAGAAACAGTTTGGAGGAAGGGGGAAGATATATGTCCAGCTCTTCACTGCTGATTTGCAGCTCCACAGCACTGTTAATAAATGTTAGTAGGAGTGTAAAACAGCAGGATTGCACATTATTCTGTTAGGTAATGTGGAAATACCTACAGGATAGGAATGTGTCCATCACAGAATATGCTGAGATGTCCTGACATAAAACTTGAGCCATCCTCCTGGGATCTCACACAAACACTTCAAAACTACTGAATTCACAGTTAGATTTTCAAATTTGGAGGAGCTCTTTCCTCCCTTGAAGAGCAACTTCCCTCTCCAGCCCAGTTGTTATTATGTTGTGCTAAGGATATAACAAAGGGCTGAATTATCTCACCCTTTAAAAAGGGACACAAAAATTACTAGGACTAGAACCAATATTCCAACCAAGAATTGGCTCTTTCAGAAGAAAATTGTTCCTCCTCCCCTCTCACCACTCTAGCAGAGAGTGATTTGCCAGGTGCATTTACAGAGTTTTTGAACCTTTCATGCAGCAAATGGCCCAGATTGCTTTTGTTTGCCCTCTGAAATGCAGGAAAGACAGCACTTTACAACTGCCAGAACACATTCTTGGGCCACACTAATTTAAAACTTTCATGTTCATTGATTGAATAATCACAGACTGTGCACAAATTGTAGTGGAATGACTCTGTTTCTTGCTTTTCCCCCGAGCAGGCTCTTCAGTGGAGGAAAAGGCATATAAGGGAAATCACAGAATGGCTGAGGTTGAAGGGACCTTAAAGCTCATCCCATTCCACCTCCTGCCATGGGCAGGGACAGTGCCCACTAGAACAGATTGCTTCAAGCTCTCCCCAGCCTGGCTTTGGACACTTCCAGGGATGGGGCAGTCACAGCTGCTCTGGGCACCCTGTGTTCCCTCACAGGGAACAAAGTGATAGGACAGTGATAGGACAAGGGTTAAGAATGGCTTAAGGCCATTCCCTGTTGTGAAAAGTCCCTCTCTAAACTGATCTGAAATCCAGCTCAGGACTTGGCAACAGAGATTGAGACATGCACTAATCTGCCTTCTCCTCTGTAGTGACTGAATTTTCACTGTGCAATGGCTTCCCAACTGGGGCAGGTGTGTTTAGGATGGCGTATCCCACCCAGCATCCAGCTGCCTGTTGGAGAAGGAGCAGGTCCCACCCCTGCCCCACCTGCCACCTCTGGACAGGAGCTACAAACCACAGGCTTAGGAAAGTCAGATGGCCGTGTTCAGGTAACACAAGTCTCACTTCACACCAGTCAGCCTCTGCTCTGGTTTGTCTGTTGGCGATAAAACCACCTGGATGTCCTGCCAGCCTATTCTGGAGAGAACAAACCAGGCCAAGGTGTACTGCTGCTGAAAATTTCACCTCCCACCTCCCAGTGCCCACGCAGGTTTCGGTTATACCTGTCCCTCAAATGTAACCCTGCTCACGCCCTGCCTTCCTCTGCTGCTGCCATGTTTGGGAAGAATGGGATCTACCTGAGGGGACTCTGCACTGCAGATCACCCAAGGAGCATCTCTTGCTAGGATCTGAGCTCTCTGTAGGCAGCTGATTATTCCTGTTTTGTTTGCTGGTTCAATTTATTTTTAGTTGACAGAAACAGCTGTGAGGGGGAGAAGAAATGAGGAACAAAAGCTGACAGCATGATTAACTTTTTAACTCAAATTGCTTCTCAATTAAAAGAAGCTAAATATTCCCTGTGTTCCTGGTGCCACTTTTCCAGTTTGGCAGCTGCTGTGGTCCCAGGAACATGACAACAGTTTCACAGATGGAGGCAGAGGTGGGGCTGCACTGGAGAAAGGCTGTCCGCAGCTGCTCCTCCATCTGGGTCACCTCACGGGGCTCGGGGACAACGCAGGAGGTGCCAGGCCCAGCATGGCCAGCTCTGTTGGGGTGGACTCAGAGAAGCCATCAGGCTACTCGAGCTCAGCCTCCCGGGACAACCATAAAATGAGATCTCTGGTGAGATCTCAAAGCTATTCCAATGCCTTGTGGGGTGGAAGGGTGCAGGTGCAGGGGAGCATCCAGAAGTTCATGTTCTAACAATGAAAAACTCTTGTAAAATCCTCAGACAAGTCTCATACACGCTACCAGGAAAAAACCTCAGCTCTGCTGGGATTGATGATGTTTATTCAAGGTACAACGCTGGGAAAGTTTCTACCCACCACTGGTTGGGGTGCAGTCATTTCACATCCTATAAAACAAGAGCCCCTCTTCTTATTGCTTTTAAGTCTTGTGAGTCTTAAGACAAAAGTCTTCAGCCTGAACAAACTCGATATCTGATTTTCCCTACATTGCTTTGTTTGCCTGCCAGCCTTTTCAGTACAACTCTTTATCCCACTCTGCCCTTTGCCTTGTGAGGATCAGGGCTTTCCTTTGAATCCTGTACTCAGGTCTGAACTTTGACTGCGAATTGTGTCCGCCTAATTCCCCCTCGCCCCCACACATGGCCAGGAAGGGGCAGGAACAGGGGTGTGCTGGGGAGGGATGGGGCAAGGTTGCAGCTCAGGACATCAGAAACAGACTCTATCCAGGCAGCCCCTAGCTCCTTCCCCCAGCAGGAATCACAGAGTGGGTCAAACGGTCCCACCCCCTGCTCAAGCGGGGTCATCCCAGAGTACACGACTCAGGACTGTGCCCAGGTGGGTTCTGAATGTCTCCAGTGAGGGAGAGCCCACCCTCTGTGGGCAGCCTCTTCAGTACTCAATCACATGCACAGGAAAGTTCCTCCTTATGTTCAGATGGAATATCCTGTGTTCCACTTTTTGCCCTTTGCCTCTTGTGTTGGGTCCCACGGAGCAGATCCCGGTCTATGCTCTGACCTCTCCCTGCAGGGACAGCTGCTGCCGGCTGGGGCCGAGGGAGGAGAAGGGGGAGCCGGGGCCGCGGCCGTGCCCCGAACCCGCCTCAGCGCCGGAGTAAGGAGCTCACGGGAAGATGGCGGCGGCCCCGTGAGGGAAGCACTGCGCCCCCCTCCACCGCACTGCCCCGCACGGCAGGGGGCGCCGTGCCGCCCGCGCATGCGCCGCTGCGCCAAAAGGCTCGAACCGCCAACTGCCCCAATTCGAATTCGCATCCTCTCTGACCAATCACAGCGCGCGGGGCAGGCCTGGCCCCGCCCCATCGGGCCTGACGGCCAATGACAGAGCCTGCTGTGTTTCAAACAAGTGCGCGCGGGCGGTGGGCGGGCCTGGCGGGCAGGGCTCCCGCCGCTCACTGGGCGTGCCAGCCCCGCAGTCCCCGCCCGCCCCCGGCGCTCCGGTCCCTCCTCCGCCCGTGCCGCTCTCGGGGAGCGGGGCGGGGCGCCGTGCCCGCCCGCTCGGTCCCTGCGGACGAGCCGCGATGAAGGCGGGCGGTGAGTGCGACCCTGCCCGCGGGCCCCGCGGGTGCTGCTGTTTCCCGGGTCCTCCCGCGCTGAGGAGCGGCCCCAGAGCGGGCTGTGCCTGCTGGGCGCCTCCTGAGGAGGTCTGAGGGCGGGGGTTAACGGGGCGCACCGAGCCCAGGCTGACGGGCCGCCGGGACTGGCAGCGGGTGGGGGGCCGGGCCGAGGGCTGCGCGCCCGAATTCAAGGCCGGCGGGGGCGGTGCGGCCCGGCCCGGCCCGGCCC
>VZTR01033835.1:41071-62032 GCA_013400775.1 Chaetops frenatus | reverse complement strand
CGCGGGGCCCGTGGCTGTGGCTGGCGGCTGTGCATGAGCGCTCCTGGCCTCAAAGCCAAGGGGTCAAGATGTGTATTGCGTGTGGGGGAACATCCCGCGCGTCTGTGAGTTTGCAGGGCGCACAGGACTGTGCGGGAAACCCTGTTAAAAAGCAAGAGAAAGTGGTTTTTACTGTAAGGGTGTCTGAACGATGGTACTTGATTGCCCGGAGCGATTGTGGGATCCACATCCTTGGAGCTGTTCAAACCCACCTGGATGTGGTCCTTTCCCACTTGGCGGGACCGTTGGGCTGGGTGACCCCCAGAGTTCTCTTCCAGCCTAAACCACTCTGGTTTCGTGAAGCAACACATTGGAAATTAACCTGTGCCACTTCCTGTCTGTAGAAATGGAGTTTTCACTGAGATTCTCATGTACCCCCTGGTCCCTATGTGGATGCTCATACAGGCTGAAACTGGCATCCCAGTTTGGGTGTCCATTTCATTTTAATGGCGATAATACTGCTGAAGATAATACATTTTGTATACAAATATATTTTTCTGTGTATATATATCTATCTATATCTAAATATTGCATTGGAATAAGGCTCCAGAAGATATCAATGGATCTTCCTTTAGCACTCTTGGCAGCAACTGCTTGGAAAGATAGGCTTGAGTAGGTTTGGTGGTCTTCCTAATATCTCTGGTTGCTTTCCAGGCACTGCTGTCAGTTGAGAAGGAAAAGTTGGGGCATGGGAGAGGTAAATGAAGTGATAATTGACAGTTAAACCATTTGCTACTACTGAACAGGGACAGCTGAACTGTTTGTCACTACTAAACATGGTCACAGGAGTCAGGGCTCAGAGGGGCTCTTGTTGAAGGGCTCTTGAGCTTGAGTCTCTTAGCTTCATTAACAGATTTGAACAAGCCTTTTCTGCTCTGTGGCTTAGTCTTGTGGCATTATGTGGCATGAGCTATATTTCCCTGGTTAATGTTTGCAGTGTCCTGTGCTGCAGTGGAGAGGTGCTCCAGTCAATACCTGTGTACATGTGTAATACTCTGTAGTACCTTTTTTTCCCTTGTGCTGTTCCATCACTAACTGAGGTGTCCTGTGTTTTTCTTTTCCAGTGGTTCACTGTAGATGTTCCAGGTGCTTTTCTTTCCCTTCAAAGCGAAGGATCATAAAACGGCCTCGAGTCCTGACGTTCTTGGACCTCCCCGAGGATGTTCTGTTTCACATCCTGAAGGGCCTCCCTGCTGCAGACATCCTCTCAGTCAGAGCTGTAAGTGCTGCAGCTTCTCCCCTGCCAGGCAGCACTGCTCAGCTCTGTCTTCAGGAGCCTGGAGTGCGCACAGAACGGGTTTCTCATGTCACAGTGAGCCTGAAGAAACCCGAAGAGTGCCTGCAAGGGTTTAGATTTTTGCTGTCCCAGGGACAGTTTCATTTCTCACTGCTCAAGTTAAGAGTAGCAGCAGTATTTGATGCTTTTTGTACCTTTTCTGTGGCAATTGTTCTGCCAGATTACTGTCGCTGAACAAACTGGTTTGGTTTGGCATCTCTTGCCTTACTGGTTATCAGGCAAGCAACAAGTAAAACATCTTGTGATTAATTAGTTATTCTCTAAAATAAGATTGCAAAGACCTCTTTTTCTGTTGGTCCCTTTATTTTGGTAATCATGATTTTGTGTTTGCTCTGTGCAGGTGCACTCACGTCTTAAATACCTTGTGGATAATCATTCCAGTGTTTGGGCACATGCAAGTTTCCAAGACCTGTGGCCATCTCCAAACAATCTGAAGATGTTTGAAAGGTAAGTTTTAAATATCAGATTTGTCTGGCCTTTTAGAAGAGGATGTTTGAAGGAAGATTAACTGTTCTAATCAGTCCTCAGTGTAATTGGGGGATCTGACTTGTACAAAGAGGGGAAATATTTGCATTGGGAATGAAAAAATGGTTCATTTCAGGTCTAAGCTGCAGCTGGTCACCGTTGTCTCTTTAACCAGAGCAGGGCCTATTGCATATAGCAAAGTTATTTCTCTTCACATGCATTAATATTCCAGATTGGAACATAGCACATTCCCTAAAATCTCTTTCTAGTGCTTCCATGTGACTGATCAAGAAAGATCAGGGGCTCCAGAGAAAAAATCCTGTTTCTAAATCTGAGTTGGCTTGGTCACTTCTTGTGCAAACCAGTGTATTGAAAAACAGGTGAATTTCAGTAACAACATTTGAAAGGGTAATAATAAACCTGCTTTAAAAGATGGGAACATCTTTTTATCCATCTGATTTGAAGGGGATCCAGTGGTGTCAGAGGTTTTTTTTAACAGGTTTAAATGCCATGATAATGGTTTTGCTTCTGACTGTTACTTCTTTTCTTTCTGAGGCAGACCACCGTGTGCACATCAGTTTGGGAGGGAGGAACACAAGGGCTTGATGTTTTGATGCATGTCCTTGAGGGCACAAGGACCAAACTGAGGATTCTGGTCCTAGGAAGGATTTTCACCTCAAGTGCCTTCTCTGTTTACCCTTCAGGGCTGCTGAAAGTGGTAACTTTGAAGCTGCTGTGAAGCTGAGCTTGGCGTACCTGTACAACGAAGGCTGTAAGTGTGGGAGCTCTGGGGAGCATGGCATAGCACAGGGAAGTTTTACATTGCTCTGCTTAGGCACTGGCCACGAAGCTGCCAGGTGTTCAATGATGGGACAGGATAGAGCCTGAGAATTCAGGGTTAGGAATTATCCTCTGCAAACTTGTGTGGGATAAATGTATCAAAAGGGCCTGACAAGTGACAGGGGGAGCCTCCTCACACAGAATCCTGGCAAGACAGTTGGGATTTGCAGAATGAACTCCCCAAATTAGGTTATGTGTTCCCAAAGCCTGACTGGAGTAAGATTTTTCTTCTTTAGCCATCTCCATGATTTCTAAGGCTCTAAAGGAAAGAGACAGTTCAGCCTTTTTCTGATTGTTTGCTCTTGTCTGTCCTGGCCTGACTGAATGCCAAGCAGGCATTGTGAACAAACTCCACTTGATTCCTGGCTTTCTGTCTGGTTCAGTGTCCATCACAGGCCACGGGCGTGCAGAAGTGAATGGAATAAAGGCATCTCACTACTTCAGCTTGGCAGAGCACCTGAATGTGTGTGCAGTCCCCTTTATCTGGCTGTTCATCCGTCCTCCCTGGTCCTTCTCTGGAAGCTGCTGCAAAGCTGTGGTCTATGAGAGTCTCAAGACAGAGTGTCAGCTTGACAAGGTCAGGTTTTATTCTGCCCTTGGCTTTACCCTGCGTCAGTAACTGCATCTCATTACTTTGGAAAAAATACTGTTGTTTCCCCAAGGAACCTCCTGTGCTCTTGTTGCTTCAGTGACTGTGGCTCAGTCATTTTATTGAATTTATTGCCAAACTGCACATGATGGATCATGAGTGCTGGAGGCCTGTACTGTCTCTTCTGAGAAGTTCAGTGCTGTCTCAGGGATAACAAAACGTAGAGAAAAGAAAGGGCGGGGGAATGATTGAAAGAAACCAAAACTGTAGTCTGAAATTACTAGCAAGAATTGCTGTGGTTTAACAATGCTTTATTTTGATGCTTTCTTCAGGCTCAGAAAGGATCTATTCTCCACAGCTTGGCTAAGGTCTTGAATTTCTTTGAGGTGAGCAGTATTTCTGATGTGAGGGGTTTTGATTTGGATTTTTTTCCTTGGTTATGCTAATGCTGTTTATCTTGCTTAAAAACATAAATCAGCCAGATGCTCTTTTATTTCTCAAGTGGCCCAGGAGTTTCTGTTCTCGTGAGTTTAATTTACTGGTTGTTTAAAGGAACATTATTAACTTACTTTATTGAATTGTACAAACAGTGAAATTAATTTTGGCTTAATCATGGGCTTGCGGTATGTTCAGGTCTCAAAGGAAGCCTTCTAGTTGTAACGCCTAGCAAAACAAAAAATAAAATAAAAAGCCTTCCATGGCAAGCAAGCCAAAAAGCATTTGTCTGGCTGAGGAAAAAGCACTAACTGCTCTCAGAGCAAATGGCAGCACTGAGTGGATGTGGGAGCATTCCTCAGAGGCTGAAGGGCGTTCCCAAGGGATGAATTCTGCTCTGTAGGTTTAGCACAGTGTTCTGTAGCTTCTGAAGTGTTGAGGCATCCACTGGTCTGGACAGAAAGAATACCAATGCATGCCTTTTGTTTTTAGGATGAAGGAAAAAAGAAAGAATCCCTTGAAATGCTTGAAGAATCATCAAAACAGGGTTGTTTAATCAGCTCCTACCTCCTTTGGGAAAAAAACAGAAAAGCTGCTGTAAGTAGTCATTTTTTGTCTTCAGACAACATTTACCCTAACTTCTGAATCTATTATGTGCAAGGTATGTCCTCAGAAAGGAATTGCTGTTCCTGAGAACTTACCCTCTTCATAAACAAGGAGACTGCTATGACCTCTCTGAAAGGAGCTCTGGTGTCTGCCTGGGTGTTTGAAGTGAGGCTTGGAGCAGTTGTAGCCAAGATGTCACAGAAGTTGCTTTACTCCAACTCTGCTGAAGGCCTGGACACTGCTGGCCAGTGATCCCAGGGTTCTGGGGAAGAGGAGGGGGAGGCTCCTGCCTTGACATTAATAAATCTGCCAAGGCTCTTGCCTTGGAATCCTGAGTGACTGCTCTCATTTCCTCTGAGACCTTGGGCAAGAACTGAAAAAAAGTTCTTAAAAACAGTGGTGTCATGATGAGAAACAGACGTGTTGCTCAAATAATAGATGCACCTCCAGACAGTGATTTTTTTTTCTCTGGATATTGGTGCTACAATTCTTCTGTTTGTTGTGTAAAGGCCGTGGGTTTTTACATCTGTTTGTGTTCTCTGTAGATGTCAGATCCTGGCAGATATCTCCAAAGTCTCAGGAAGCTACGAGACTACGCAGCCAAGGGCTGCTGGGAGGCACAGGTAAGACTGAGTTTTCCCAGAAAAACAGTCTTATTTGGTGTGTTCTGTGCTGCCATTGTGGGTTTAGATTTCTCTTTTTAGAAGCAGAACCAGCATTTCTGAGTAATGTCTTTATGTGCATGTATCTACTGTATCTACTCTGCAGATTCTCTTCTTTGGGAAATTACTGCACACCTGTGGCAGAATGGAGTAAAGATGTATCTTTTGATGGATTTAAAAGACTGGCCCCAAATAATCTGCATGCTCAACATTTAAACCCCTCTAAGAACTACTGGTTCAAGTAGTTTGCCATGTTCACTGTTTTCAGCAGGNAGGCCTGGACACTGCTGGCCAGTGATCCCAGGGTTCTGGGGAAGAGGAGGGGGAGGCTCCTGCCTTGACATTAATAAATCTGCCAAGGCTCTTGCCTTGGAATCCTGAGTGACTGCTCTCATTTCCTCTGAGACCTTGGGCAAGAACTGAAAAAAAGTTCTTAAAAACAGTGGTGTCATGATGAGAAACAGACGTGTTGCTCAAATAATAGATGCACCTCCAGACAGTGATTTTTTTTTCTCTGGATATTGGTGCTACAATTCTTCTGTTTGTTGTGTAAAGGCCGTGGGTTTTTACATCTGTTTGTGTTCTTCTCTGTAGATGTCAGATCCTGGCAGATATCTCCAAAGTCTCAGGAAGCTACGAGACTACGCAGCCAAGGGCTGCTGGGAGGCACAGGTAAGACTGAGTTTTCCCAGAAAAACAGTCTTATTTGGTGTGTTCTGTGCTGCCATTGTGGGTTTAGACTTCTCTTTAGAAGCAGAACCAGCATTTCTGAGTAATGTCTTTATGTGCATGTATCTACTGTATCTACTCTGCAGATTCTCTTCTTTGGGAAATTACTGCACACCTGTGGCAGAATGGAGTAAAGATGTATCTTTTGATGGATTTAAAAGACTGGCCCCAAATAATCTGCATGCTCAACATTTAAACCCCTCTAAGAACTACTGGTTCAAGTAGTTTGCCATGTTCACTGTTTTCAGCAGGAAAATTAGAGGACCATCCTCTGCTGCCTTAGTTGGCATTTGGTAAAATAAAGATACTTTCTTTTGTGTTCTCTCTACTACAGATAGCTTTAGCCAAAGCTTGTGGAAGTGGAAACCAACTAGGATTAGACGCAAAATCTTCCAGGGAAATGGTTTCTCAAATCTTTCAAGCTTCCCTTCCTATCAGCAAGCAAAGCATCTTCACTGTGCAGAAAGGAATGAATGAAATAATGAGGTAGGAACTTGGATCCAGGAGTGAGGCCCCACAGCAGAAACCATTCCCTATTTCCCTCTACATCTCTACAATCCCTCTTCGACTTTTCTGGGCAATCACGGCCGTCACAGGGAAGAATTTCTTCCCAGTATCCCATCTAGCCCTGCCATCTGTCAGTGTGAAGCCATCCCCCCTTGTCCTGTCACTTCAGGCTTTGTCCAAAGTCCCTGTTGACTCCCTCTTCCTGAATAAACACTCACAGCAGTGTCACCTGTGTTAGGCTGCCCCTCAATCCTTATCCATAAGTTCCTTATCCTTCCCTAGGCAGATCTGGATACACTCCAGTTGCTCTCTCATGTAGGGCAGCTCCACCACTTGCCCTTGCTGGTGTTCCTTTCCTAAAAAAAGTGCATTCCCATCCATGGCAGCATTCCAGCCATGCAGGTCCCACCGTGGCTCTGTGATGGCAATGAGATCATGGCCCTGGACACATCTCCAATTCCTCCTGTTTATTGCCCACTCTGTGTGTGTTGGTGTGCAGGGAGGGGATGGAGCAGGCAGGTTTTGCAGTAGGGCTGCAAAGAGGATCCAGCACAGCCACAACCCCACTTGAGGGAGCTGGCTCTTCTCTTGGGAGAACACTTGTCACTGCTCTGCTTGGCCTGGCTCATTCCCCACTTGGATGTCATGGTGTGGGACACCTCTTCCCAAGTCCTTCCTTAGGTCTCTCTTCCTGTTCTAGGTACATCCTGGTGGATTGGCTGGTGGAAGTGGCTACCATGAAGGACTTTTCTAGCCTGTGCCTTCACATGACAGTGGGATGTGTGGATCGTTACTTGAAGCTGAGACCCGTCCCTCGTGCTCGGCTCCAGCTTTTGGGGATAGCCTGCATGGTCATTTGCACACGGTGAGGGTTCTGGCTGCTGAGCAGAGGTGGTCATGGTGATCATCCAAATTCCTTCCTGCAGCTCAAACTTCTCCCCCATCCCTTGCTTGCAATACTGGAAAGACTCTTTGACTTCCCTCTACTTTGGCTGCTGCTTAACGGTGTTTACATACAAACACACACTCTGCAAATGAGGCAAAAAAGGTAGGCCCTTGCAGGTTTTTTTGCTTATTTAAACACATGGTCATAGTTGTGGATTGCTCTAAATGCATTCCATCAGCAACTGGAGTCTTTGACACCATATTGGCATGAGAAAGCTGGAAAGGAGTAACAGCAGCAGTGTTCATAGTTGAGCCTGTTACACTCAGATGAATGGTGTGGTATGGTGGAAGATTATCCTTCTGTGTTAATTTCCTTAATACCTTGTATCTTAACCTAGGAGAGGCTTCATAGATGAAGAATTAGAATCACAGAATGACAGGCTGGTTTGGGTCAGATTAAGATTGTCTCATTCCAGCCCTTGCCATGGGCAGGGACACCTTCCACTATCCCAGGTTGCTCCAAGCCCTGTCCAACCTGGCCTTGGACACTTCCAGGGATCCAGGGGCAGCCACAGCTTCTCTGGGCACCCTGTGCCAGGGCCTCCCCACCCTCACAGCCAAGAATTTCTTCTGTATTAGGAAGAACATTCCAAATTGGGAATGTTCTAGTGGGTGGTTCCATCTTACTGGTGAAATAAAGAGCTGCAGTTCTTTCTTTCCTGGTCTACCTGGGAAAGTACCTTGTGAAGTTTAACTCTGGTCATTGTGGGTGCAGTTATCTGCCATAAGTGCACAAATTCCCTTTCTGCTGGGGCTAACTTATTACTTAACATTGCAGTTTCATCAGCAAAGAGATGCTGACGATACGGGAAGCTGTGTGGCTGACAGACAACTCCTACAAATATGAAGAGTTGGTCAGAATGATGGGTGAGATCATTTCTGCCTTAGAAGGAAAGATAAGGGTGAGTTTGGAAAGTGAATGGAATATTTTCCCCCCTTGGGCTGCTGTCCACATCAAGCTGTAGCAGTTCTTAATCTAAGGAGTTGGGGGTTTATGTCTGTTCTCAATCAGCTGTGCATATCTCAGAGCATGCAGATACAGAACACTATGCCTTCTGTAGAGATTAAAACTTCAGTTTTAAGAGGCCATTTACTCTCTCACTGGATCCACCTATGACATTTCAATGTCAGTGTAGTAGTTAAACAAAAAAGCCCCAACAAACAAAAGCCAGCACCTGCAAGCAGCTATTCTAAATGCTTTGTGCTGGTCTTGGATTTCCAACCTCTGTTCTCCTTTCTGCACTAGATACCCACCATTTTGGACTACAAAGAAGTTCTGTCAAGCATTGTCTCGCTGGAGAGAAGAACTCTTCACCTTTACAGCTTCATCTGTGAGCTGTCCCTCCTGAACACTAGCCTCAGTGTGTATTCCCCAGCCCGGCTGGCTGCTGCTGCACTGCTGCTGGCAAAGATGCTGCATGGGCAAGGTAAGCAATCTTGCCTAAAGTGGAGCTGCAGCACAGAGGGCCAGTCTGCCTTCTCTTTCTAGGGAGATTTTTTGGGGTGTTAGTTTGACTTTAGGCAAGGTGTCCCAATCACTTGGCTGGGGGAGGTGGAAAGAAGGGCAGAGAAGAGGGGGACAGGTATAAGAATTCAGAATGAAGAGCTGAGTTCAGCCTCTTTGGCTGTATTGGGCAATCAAAATGGTGAGAGAGATGGAGCAGCCCTGCTATGAGGAAAGGCTGGGAGAATTGGGATTGTTCAGCCTGGAGAAGAAAAGCTTCAGGGTGATCTAATTGTGGCCTTCCAGTGCCTGAATGGAGCTGACAGGAAACATGGGCAGAGTCTACTTACAAAGGCCTAGAGAGACAGGATGAGGGGGAATGGCTTCCCACTGCCAGACGGCAGGGTTAGGTGGGGTACTGAGGAGGAATTCCTGGCTGTGATGGTGGGGAGGCCCTGGCACAGGGTGCCCAGAGAAGCTGTGGCTGCCCCTGGAGCTCTGGCAGTGCCCAAGGCCAGGCTGGACAGGGCTTGGAGCAACCTGGGACAGTGGAAGGTGTCCCTGCCCATGGCAGGGGGGAGAAGGAGATGATCTTTGAAGTCCCTTCCAACCCAAACCATTCCATGGTTCTCTGATTCTATTTTACCTCTTAATAGCAGTGGTGAACTAGAGCGTTAGCATCAGACTATGCAAGCTTTGTGTTTAAATGAGACGGATGATTAGCTATAACATCAGTTGGGCAGATAAGCGTGTCCTTAAAGCCAGTTGTGAACTTGAACAAACTATGGACGTGCATAAGCTTGCAAAGATCATGATCCTTACCCTATTAAAAAAAAAAGCTGACTGACTACAGAACTATTACACTTCATGAAAATGTAATTCAATACATGAATGTGTACTCTCTTCTCTAGCTCACCCCTGGACCAGCCAGCTGTCTGAGTGCACTGGTTTCTCTCAAGAAGACCTCTTACCCTGCGTGCTGAGCCTCCACCAAAAGTGGTAATGGTTTTGGGACTCTTTGGGAGGGGCACATGAGTACTTGAATTGCAGCTCTTGCAGATGTGCTGCACCTGTACAGTCAGCCCTTTCCAGTGAAGGAGGGGCCTTTGGGTAACTGCCTTGCTCCCCTGCCACAAGGCACTAAGGTCCAGTTTGGGGATAGCTGTTCTGTTTCTGCCAGCTGGTCTGGCCCTGGGTCACAGAAGACAAGGACAGGAAAGGAATTAATTGCTCACATGCTCAGAAGTCACCAGGTGTCCTGATGAAGCTGCTGAAACACCAACTCCCTTGGCACAGAAGGAAAATACCTAACTTGGCAGGTTTTCTTAATGTTGTTTCACAGAATCCATTCTAAGATGGGGGTTTCAATCTTTCTTTCCAGCTTCCATGATGATGTCCCAAAGGATTATAGGCAGGTGTCCCTAATGGCAGTGAAACAGCGATTTGAAGATGAGCGCTATGAAGAAATAGGCAAAGAACAGGTGGGTGAGCTGTGGCTGCATTTGCTGCTGGCTGACACCCAGAGCAGAGCTGCTGCCCCAGGGCAGGCTGTGTGAATCAAGTGGGAGTTTAAAACTTGAATTGCAGGGACTCTTAACTGATGTTTGAGTGCCTGTGGGAAGAACTCGCTGGGACAGATTTCTCCTAGAAAATAAATAGCATCCTTCTGGCTATTTAGTTCTTATGAAAAACTCATGGTCTAATTCTTAAAGGTGCTTTGATTTTTTTAAAAAATCTATTTATTTATTTAATATTTTAGGTGATGAGTTACAGCCAGCTCTGCTCATTGTTGGGTGTGAAACAGGAGGACCCAGAGCCTAGTCCTTTGCACAGGAACGTGGTGGAAATTCAGACTTTCCTCAGCTCTCCCTCTGGAAAGAGAGCTAAAAGGTGAGTGTAACTCATGGCTGTCAGCAGCTCTGAAGATCAGCCTGAGCCTTTCCTCCCCTCTGGTACCCCGAGGTTTCACTCCTAAATACAATCAATTTTCCTCTCACCATCTTGACATACCTATTAAAAAGAGCTGAAAAAGACTCTGCTTTTAACGTGTGATTTCTGGGGGGTTTTGCTACAGGAGGAGGGAAGACAGCATTCAGGATGACAGAGGCAGCTTTGTGACCACACCCACGGCAGAGCTGTCCTCCCAGGAAGAAAGTCTGCTGGACAACTTCCTCGACTGGAGTTTAGATTCCTGCTCTGGTTATGAAGGTGATCAGGAAAGTGAAGGCGAGCGAGAAGGAGATGGTGAGCAGTTTATTCTTATTAAAAAGCAGCCAAGAGGATTAAACCTGTCTTTTCATTTTTGCTTAAAACTGTTTCTCAGGCACCAGATGCCTGAACTTTCAGCTGAAGACCAGTTGGAAAAACTCTTCCCCTTCCCCCGTGGTTATAATTGTTAAACTCTCTCAGAGGTATCTATCTGTTCTTTCTCTGCAGTGCTTCAAAACATGATGAGGGGTTTTGTATTTGCTCAGCATTTCGAAGTTAGGCTGTTTGCAGTGCACCAAGTGTGATGAATGAACCGCTGTCTTAGAAACACTAATTAGCTGTTGGGTTTTGCTGACCCTGGGCCTGGCTGCTCATTTTCTAACAGCTCTTAGTACCTGTTCAAATAGTCTGAGGGAAGAAAAGATGCTGTGTGAGTAGAGGGTGAACTTAGTGCCCTGCCCTCCAGATGTGGGCAGACAGAAGGTTGACTCTTGCTTGGCATTTTTCTGCTTGACTCTCTGCTCAGTGCCTGCTTGGTGCTGGATTGGGACAAACTAAGGTTTCTCTTTTCCCATCCTGCAGTGACCAGCCCCAGTGGGATCCTGGATGTGACAGTGCTGTACCTGGACCCTGCAGAGCACTGTGGCCAGGACTCCAGTGATGAGGACAGCCTGCCTGGGGAGTGGGATGGCTCAGGGGCACCCCACAGGGAGGGGGAGCTGCCAGGGGCATATCTCACCCCAGGGAATCCCAACCCAGAGGGGAGCTCAGGCTACTCTTCTGTCAACACTGCCAGTCCTACATCTTCTGTCGAGGGCAGCCCTGGAGCTCCTTCCAAACCTACCTCAGCACTGCCCCACGGCGATGCCATGAACATGGGGCTGTGCCAGCCCCATTACCTGCACAGGAGGCAAGTCAAGAGAAAAAACATGGCAGAACACACTGAAGAAAGGCTGAACTTGGGCTTCTTAAGCCTCTGATTTCTTCATGCTTTTAACTTTTCCAGGATTCCTGGAAACCATACTTCTCTTGCAGTCATACAGGGATGATAGTGAATAATTGTAAATACCTCCAAAAGAACAACCCCCTTCCCTTCAACCCTCTCTATCTTGTCCATCTGGGCTATTTCCTCCCTTCACAGCTGCCTTTTTACATATCCCCTATTGTCTGATCCTCTGCTAACTAAGGTTCTGCTCTCTCTATGAAATTCATAGCCCAGTTTTGTCATCCCTCTTAGTGGTAGAAAAGAACTGTCCTGTCCCTTGCTTCCTCTGAGGCCTGGCACTCTGAATGAAATGAATTGACATTGGTTCTCAAGTTTCTGAATGTAACACTATGCTTGAATTCTTCCACTTGAAAGACCTATTTTAAGGTTGTGCTGCCTTTTTACTGTCCAGGTCTCCCTCAGCTCCCCTCTCTTCTATATGGCATTTGCTGCACTGATACAAGGTTTTTCTTGAAAAACCCCAGAGGTAAATGAAGGCTCACTGCAGGTCTGAGCTGCTCTCTTACCTACCTCTTACATGGTTTAAACCCCATTTGCCTCTTCTCTTGTTGCCATGTTTTCCTCACCTGAAAAATCCTTCTGTGCCTTAACACCTAGTGAACGTTGGAATACCAAGGTACAAGACTTCAAAAAGTTGTCACTGAAGTTAACACTGGGACTGGTCTCCAGGACTGTTTGGAAGTTGCTGTGGCATTGGCAACAGTTCAGATACACACAGTGTAGTGAGTGTTTATTGACTGTTTTTTTATAAAATTGTTTTGTTAGTAGAGATGGGTCCCGGTCTTCCTTCCCCTCATCCCCTGGCCTGAGGCTTGGAGAAGGGCTGGGATGAGGTCAGGGTGTAGCTCTGAGATCAGTTCTGATGACTGAGTTGCAGTGGCACTGCCTGAAGGCTATTTACACAAATCTCACAAGGAGCACAGGGCTCAAACCACCCTCAATCCCACAGCAGCCCCATAAAAGCCTTGCCTTGGATGTGCCAAATAACCAACAGCAGCCTTGGGTACTTGTTCACAAAGTTTATTACAAAACCATGTACTGCCACTCTTGTTCAAAAGAGAAAATCCCTGATTTCATTTCCTGGCTCACAGTGGCTCCACTGCAGTTCTCCAGCTGCTGCCCCAGAGCTGCCACACAGGAGTGTCTTCACATTAACTTGGTACAGCAGCAGCTCAGACTTCAGCACTGGGTCACATTAACATGGGAAGAAAACACTTATAAAAACTTCTCTCATTCTAAAACTGGTAAAAGTGAAAATATAACTGGGAAATGCCTCACTGCAGAAAGCTCTGAACACTTCCTGTGCAAGTTTTCTTGATCTGAAAAAATAAAAGCAGAGAAGGGAAAGTTGAATCCATTTAATTCCTTCCCAGGAACAGGAAATTAGGTGAAGAGCTGGCTCTGTACTCCTGCTGCTGGCTGCAGAGCCTTGGCTGATGCAGCCCTGTACTAAAACCAGATCTGGCTCTATATCAGGCCTCACTGCTGGAGGTGCCTTATGGCTAAAATAGCACCTGGGCTTGAGGGCCAGTGCCTCAGGGCTGAGGCACTAAAACCAGAACTCCAGCCTGCTTTCTGGGAGAGAAAAGGAAAAGTACAGCCCAGAGCTTAAGATTTAAAAAAAGAAAAAATTACCAGATGGCCTGAGTCTGCATTTTGTTATCACCTCCACAGCCCTGCAGCCCCTTCAGCCTTTGCTTTATTAAGCCCTGTTGTATTCCTTCATGGGCAAGTATTTCCAGAAAAACGTGAGGAAACACAAGCCTGGCTTTACTAGGGAATGACATGTCAGGAGGAGCAGGTTGGTCTCACCAGGAAAGATGTCACAGCCCAGCCTGCTCTGTCCTCACCTGCCTGTGGCAGCACAAGGCAGACACTGCAGGTACCAGCACTCACCTCAGGGCACCACTCGGACATCCAGGGAGTCGTAAGCTGAAGCTTTCATCTTTTCCAGGGGCTTCCCAAAGAGCTGCCGCAGGGCTGCATAGTCAGGCTTCTCCTGGTACTCCAGTGCCATCACCTGCTGCAGGTAGCTCTCCAGGGCATCTGCAAAGAAAGGGACTCACACTGGAGCAGCACGGGAACTCCAGCTGCCAAATGGCCAGTTCAGGCTGCTTGTCCTGCAGCCAGCTCACCCCACCCAGGCAGCTGCACAGAGAGGAAAACCAAACCAAGGCTAATACAAAGCTCAAAGACAGAATCACAGGATTATAGAATAAAACAGAATCACCAGCTGGCTTGGGTTGGAAGAGACCTTGAGACCTATCTCCTTGCACCCCCTGCTATGGGCAGGGACACCTTCCACAATCCCAGATTGCTCCAAGCCTGTCCAACCTGGCCTTGGACACTTTTCAGGCATGGGGCAGCCACAGCTGCTCTGGGCAACAAAATGGGATGAGGGAAGTGACTTCTAGCTGCAGATACTGCATTTCTAAACCCACCAGCATACCTGTCCCTTCAGCAAGGTTCATGAAAGCAGATCAGGGAAAGCAGCCCCCATTGTTCTCTTGTACAGAAAACAAGGGATTTGTTCCCAGCCTGCCAGACAGTTCATGCAATGTTTGGCCACCATCACCACTGAAAACCATTCTGGACCAGCACCCCAGCACAGAGAAAGTTCTGGCTTCAGGTACAGTCAATCCTCCATCCCTGAGTCCAATTGCCCCTGAGAGCAAGCCCATACCTGGAATGGATCTCTGCCTGAAGCACAGTTGGAGAAGGCATCTCACATCCTTTCTGTACCTGGAATAGTCAGCACAGAGTCCTGTCAGGTGAGAAGCAATGGAGCAGGCACCTGAGCACCTGGCTTTGACAATGGGGACAAAAAAAAATCCCCAAAAGGCTGAATTCAGCTGGCCGTGTTCTGCATGAAGCAGAATCTGCAGTTCACCAAACAGCCTGAGGCCAGGCTCAGCCTTGGCTGCAGGATTTACCATGTCCCAACAGTGAATTGTGACCAGGGGATTTCAGTCACAAACCCGCCTCGCTGCTTTCTGCTGAGCATTTCCCACAAGGACGGATGGTTTCTCCTACCTTTCTTTCTGTTCCACCACAGCTTTTACTCTATCCAGCTCATCAGACCAAGGCAAAATGCCACAGAGCCATTTCAGAAGACAGTAGCCCAGAGATTCCAAGTCACTCCGTCGAGATGGTCCTGATGGGAAGCACAAGACACTCACAAGTCACTCATGAAGGGGCAGAAGTAAAGGAATCCAAGAGCTTCATGAGGATATCAATATTCCTGGGAGCCTGCTAACTCACATAGTTCCCATAATCTCTGGAGGAAGATTTCCTGAACATTGTGAAAGAGTAGTCACATCCCAACCAGGACAGAATTTGGAACAGGCTGTCCAGGATAGTGTGGAGTCCCCATCCCTGGAGGGATTTAGATGTGGCACTTGGAAATCTGGGTTAGTGGTGACCTTGGCAGTGCTGGGTTTACAGCTGGACTCAATGATCTTAAATGTCTTTTCCAACTAAAGTGAGTCTGTGATTTAAATGCCTTTCCAGCTCTCATTACTTCAAGGTCAGAGCAGAGCCTGCTGCAAATGTTTTGGGCAGGGATCCAGTCTGGCTTGAAACAGATCCCTGCTAAGCCTGCACGAAGGGCCCCGTTTTCTATTCCCCACACGCCTGCAGCAGCCAAGGCTCCAGATGGAGCAGGAACATCCCTGCTGCAGTCACTGAGTGACCTGGCAAGTCCCAGCACAGCAGCCATCAGGAGGCAGGAGTGAACAGCCCAAACAGGAGCTCGGTTCCTGGTGCACGTGAATGTCTGGAAAGCAGCAGTGCCAGCAATGCCAGCAGGGAAGCCCCAGCTCCAGGGAGCACCAGCACAGGAACAGCTCCAGCATGTGTCACAAACCCAGACCCACCTGCACCCTTGTGGCTGTCCAGGCTGATGAACTCCAGCGTGCCCTCGTGAGGGGTCCTGCTGCCCTCCCGCTGAGCCACGTGCTTGCCCCCAGGACAGTACCGGAACGCGAAGCCATAGCCAGCAAGGGTCACCTGCAGGGCAGCACAGAGCACCCACCTGAGTGCAGGGCAGCCCCCAGTGCTGCCCCACAGCCCCTGCTTGAGCACTGCCCAGCCTCCTCCTCCTCTGCTGCCCTGCCCAAGGCAGGGACTTGAGGGCTGCCTTATCCTATGTCATAATCCCACCTCCAGTGCCCTTTCCTGGCAGCACTGCTCCTGCTCCCTACCTGTGTGAGGTCTGCTGGGTTCAAATAGATGTTCTCTGCAGTGATGTCCCCGTGCACATACTCATTCTCATGAATGTACTCCAGGCAGTCTAGCTGGGAATAAACAGGGGGAGCCCATCAGATCCATGCAAGCTCCTGCAGCACCCTGGCTATCACTGAGCTGGACCTTCCCAGCTCCCTGCAGCCATGTGGAGGAGCACTCAACACCACGTCTCACAGCCTTCAAGTTCAAAGGTCAGTTTTTTCTCATTCTTCTTATCCCAAATTCCTTCAAGGTGACACAGTGCTCAAAAGATGCTACTAAAGTTTACAGGAGGCTTGAAAGATGCTACTTAGAGACCCCACACCCAAGCCCCTGGAGAAGCTTTAAAACACCTCTGTGAGATCCAGAAGGAAGTTAGAAGTCTTTTCTGAAGAAGTCTCTTGGGAAGGATTGGTTCTCCACATACCACACGAATTGCAATCTGAAAAGCTGCCTTCTCCCTCAGCAGTTGCAGGCCATCACTCAGGACTGACTGAAGAGATCGCCCCAAGTCAGAGAACACCAAAAACCTGCAGGAGAAAAGGGCTTTGCACATGGCAGTATCTACCTGGTTTGGAGACCCTGCAACAGACACCTGTCAAGTGATCCACTGGACCCCATTTCAAGTTCACCTGGGCAAACACTGCCTTGACTTTTGGTACGAGAAAACTTCTTCTAAAGCAGACAGGTTTGCTCATGTGTTGCAGACACACAGCATGAGTCTCCCCTTTGTGTTAAGTGTCAAGAACCAGAATAAGGTGTCCCCTGGCCTGAGGGGCAGCAGCAGCAAAAGCAGTAACTTCACCAGCAACACAAGGACTGAAGCAAACAAAGTAACGAGAGGCAAAGCATTTAATAAATGCAGGAGCAGTGCAAAAGGTCAGGAGCCCAGGGGACAATGACAAAAGGACAAGCAGACAGCTAGTGGAGGAGAGGGAAAGCAGGAGGTGCTCAGACAGCCCAAGAGTGCAGTCACCTCACCTGTAGCTGTCTGCATGCAGTCCAAAGCCAACACAGTTGGGGATGCCAAGCAGCGGCACGGAATGCCACTTCTTCCACTTCTCCACTACAAGGGGAGAGAAGAGGACAGTGCAGCAGGTGCTGCTGAGGAGCTCCAGGAGGAAGGAGTTAGGGATGCTCCTCCTCTGAAGGTCTGCTCTGCCCTGGACAGCTGACAGTGGGAAGCCTCTCATCCTGACTCTGTCCCCAGAATCCCAGTCTGATGTGGGGGAGTACTGGCATGTCAGTGCATACAGCACTGTAGAGCCACGAATGAACAGGGAAGATTCTGGGAATACCAGAGCAGGCTAAGGCATGGGATTGCTGCAGGGCTAGGGAAAACAAGGAGAGAGGGGAGACAGGGGGGGATGGACAAGCAGATTTTTACAGTTCTCCCAGAAGTGTAGATTTGACATAAATTCCTCCATCCCTCCTGTCTACATTCTCTGGGCAGCTTTGCTCTTGCTCAAGTTTTGGGATCAATGGAGTCGATACCAGAGCGCAGCTGACAGAACCACCCATGTAAGAGGGACAGGAGTGAACCAAGGTGAGCCAGGCTGCAGGGCTGGACAGCTCCCAGACACATCAAGACAGAGTGAGGAGAGCAAGAAACTGCTCATAGTGCATTGCCCTACAGCACAGACTGCTGGGAGAACTGGCATTGCCTGATCTCCTCAGCACTCTGGCAATAAATGAGCAGGGGATTAATTTATCCTAGCCTGGCCTTCCAAGAGATTCACATAACTGATGAGAGAGGAATGCCAGTTATCCTTAGTCCTTGCCCTCCCAAGAAGCACCAACCTGTGCCTGCCTTGGCAGCTCGCTGGAAGAAATTCTGTTCATTGTAGATCCTCCCATCTTTGGCATCCTAAAGGGAACAGGAAGGAGGAGCATTACTTCAGCCACACACATCCTGCTGAAAAGGGAAACTTTGGTAAGATTGCTATAATTCCTTCACTACTCATTCTAAAGAAAGCAAAGATCAACTAACAGAGCTGAGAGCAGAGCTCAGGTGTCTTGGTTCCCTATTTAATGCCACCCCTAACAACCACATAAACTCTTGAGCATCAGCACAGAACAGGAGAGGGGTCATTTCAGGTTGGGCCTTTCCAGCAGCCCATTTACAGCTGTCTGAGGGTTGAGCTCTGGTCCCACAGCTGAAGGGAGCCAGAGGTGACCTTCTCAGCCATAGCAGGGATGAAGGCATTTCTACAAACAGGCAAGTCTCAACAGAGAGCTGGAACATTTATTCTAGCTGTCAGAAAGGGAGACAAGAAACTGTATTTGTAATATTTGAGATATTGCTGTCATCAAGTGACCTCAACTGCACATAGTTTACACTCAGTATATCTGTTTGCCCACACACACTTATCTACTCAACACTAACTCAGGACAGCTGCTATCATGCATAGGAGAAGCAGCAGCATTATATTCTACCTGGCTTGATAAAAAACTGGTATCAAAGGTAGCTGGAGGAACAGTAGGCTCCAGACAACACAGGCCATGTCCCAGAGGGTATTTCACTCTGCCTCTTGCCAGTGAGCCCGTGTGGGCCATCAGATCCCAGAGCCAAAATGCTCTCATGTGCCATATCACACTCCACAGTGCTCAGGAGACTACCCAGCAGCCAAAAGGTGCAAAAGAGAGAAGGGGGGAGTGTTGCCTACATAAGTGATTAGTTTCCCACCTAGTGGTTCGTTTTGTGGCACTTAGCAGATTTTTCTCATCCACACTATATTCCTTCTCCATTCTCTTACATGTCTCCTCTGACAAAAGGCAGAGGGATTACCCAAGTGCCTGCAAGAGCCTCACAGAGCCATCAGTCAGCACTGGCCCTCCTACAGACCAGCAACCCCCAAGAGCCACAGCAGACAAGAAGAGTCTTTCAGCTCTGGTTTGTGAGCTACTGAAAATCAATCGACTGAATTTCCCCCACAGAAGAGCTATTACTGGAAATAACACATTTCCAGAGAAACCAAGGTATTGACAAGTGCCTGGAAAGCTGGCTTAGAACTCCAACCAGAATTTCTATTAGATTTCAAAGTGTACTCTGGCTTTACACAAAGTCTCCATGCTGGCTCTCACACAGCCTCAGCACAGCCCCAAATTCCAACCTCTCCAGTTTCCCCAGGCTTCAGCAGGGTGTGTGCAAGCCTGCCAGAGAGGAGAAAAGTTGCTCTGACATTCCTGAATCAAGGTCTCCACTTCACACCACCAAGTTCAGGTCTGCAGGTTCCTGAGCCTGGTCAATCAAAGCAGCAACTTTCTGTGATTAAGGCTTCAGGGTTTTTTAATCCTATATCCATTTTCTTCACACCTTTAGCAGAAAGGCCAACTGGTACTGAAATCCCATCACAACACCCTCAGGTTATATCCATCTCCTAAGTTAGCAGGGGCCTCTCTGACCACTCTCCCAATTCCTGAGATACTCTCAGCCAAACAGGTCAGGACACAGTACTCTATGCACTATTCCTTACCCAAACAGATCAAAACTCACAAGTTTGAGGGAGTAGCTTTGCTTTTGAGGACAGGTTCCAGATGCTGACTGTGCTGTGAAAGGATGGAACAGATGTGGTTACAGGAGCATGGAAAAGAGGTTCTGCATCATTAAATGCAGCCTGTGCAGCTGGATTTACTCATCCTCTGCTTTTTTCCCTTGAGTTTTGCAAAGCAACCTCTGTGACAGCACCTTCCCAGATCACTACCAAATAATTCTTACCTTGCTCCAGGAGCTCAGCACCCTGACATGCTGCGAGTGCAGTTCTGCTTAAGTCACAGAAGCATCTGGGCATGGCTACAGTATGGGGGGGCTTTGAGGGGTATGCAAAGAATAGATCATTAGTAGAACCTCAAAGGCATCCCCAAATTAATTTGCTGAGCATTCCCCCCAGCTCACTCCATGGTTTGACAAGTCTGTAAGGGATGCCAAGCCCCTCTGCTCTGTATGGATGTCATGTATGTGACCTCCCTTCCCCAAAAGGATTGCACCCATGACTTGGCCTCACAGCAGTTCATCTTCTCTTGCTCTTAGACCATGTGCTATCCACAGGTTACCTGCTGCTCATCACCTAAAACCTGTTTCTATAAAAGCACCCTCCACTACTGATTTTCCTTTTTACCACATTTTTAAAAAAACATAGATGGATGCTCAGACTTTGTTATGCAACAGCTTGAATAATGAAAAAGAAAGTAATGCCAAATACCAGGCAAAACTTGGTAATGGAGAAAATTCCTCCTGGAGAGTTTCCAAATTAACAAGAGAGAAGAACAAAAACTCCCCTTTGGAAGTTTACAACTAGACTGAAAAGATCAGCACTCACTAAATAGCTGAGAAGCAGCCTATGCAGTATAGCTGCTTTCCTTGGCCACAAAACAGGCTGAGCATTGACATTTAGTAGGTATTGACACCACTTACAGTACAGGAACTCCTGTACAGTGTCAGCAAATAGGTTTTGGACCTAAAAGAACAGAAAGAGGAAGTGTGGCTCCAACGATGGACATTTCATCATAACAGAGCAGCCTGGCCTTGGCTTGGTATTATGCTGGTGGCAGAGTGGCTGACCGGCAGATACCCAGTGAGGAATGGCTGGAGCTGTGTCAAGGGAGGTTTAGGTTGGGGATCAGGGAAACGTTCTTCCCCCAGAGGGTGCTGGGCACGGCCCCGAGGCTGCCAGAGCTCCAGGAGTGTTTGGACACTGCTCCCGGGGATGCCCAGTGTGGGATTGTTGGGGTGGCTGTGCAGGGCCAGAAGCGGGACTCTAGAGTATTTATATAGGGTCCCTTCCAACTCAGGATACTGTATGAGTGCCGGATCTTGCAAGCCTGTGGGTCACTGCCAGCCCGGCGGATACCCCAGTGTCACCCCCTCCGCGGGCTCTGTGGATTTCGGGATGTCCTGACAGCCGTGGCCGAACCCAAAGCCGGGGACACCCCCTCGCCTCCCGGCCACCCACCCCCGCCCGTCCC
>VZTR01033835.1:0-36315 GCA_013400775.1 Chaetops frenatus | reverse complement strand
ATGGAGGCGGCGCGGGCTCCGCCGGGGATGCGCGGCCGCGCTCCGGCTGCCGCGGGGACTGCGCCTGGCTGGCACCCGCCAGCATCCCGGGGGACATCGGGCGTGGGGCTGCGGGCACCGAGGGGGCACCTGCCGGCCCTGGCTCGGGATGGGAAAGTCTCTTATGCCAAGACAGACTTTGATGGGCAGGAAGGTGTTCAGAGAAGGGAACGGAGCTGGGGAAGGGGCTGGAGCACAGCTCTAATGAGGAGCAGCTGAGAGGGCTCAGCCTGGAGAAGAGGAGGCTCAGGAGGGACCTTGTCACTCTACAGCTCCCTGACAGGAGGGTGCAGCCAGGTGGAGATCGGACTCTGCTTTGTGGGAACAAGTGATGGAGCAAGAGAAAATAACTTTGGGTGGTGCCAGGGCAGGTTTAGGTTGGATATTAGGAAAATTCCTTCATGGAAAGGGTGTTCAGACACACTGGAACAGGATACCCAGGACAGTGGTGGAGTCCCCATCCCTGGAAGTGTTCAAAACCAAGTAGAAGCAGAAGAGATCCCCGTGTCCTCTGCTCGCAGCTGCCTGGGTGCAACTGCAGAGCAGGAGCAGGGCTGTACAAGGGTCCAGGAGAGATCTGTGTGTTGGGCTCCAGACCTTGTTCTTGCTAAATCCGTGAGGTCAGTGAATTTGCAGAGTTTATCATTTTATGGGCAGCTACAAACTCGCTGGGCAAACCAACGATGTTGTTTTTAAGGCAAAGGAGTTGACCAGCTCTTGCAGCAGCTTTGTCCCCCCTCTCCTGCTGCTGCCCCAGCACAAAGGCTGTTACAGACACAACCATGGAGCCCATCAGGCTCCCTGTGCCCACCAACCCACTCCCACTGCACGGCAGTAGCTGGGCACAAGCCAGCCCCTCTTTCTGCAAACAGGATCCAGCCCCAGCTCTATTTGTGTTTTTACTTCTTTATTTCAAGGCCTGAAGTTCCTGTCTGGGTCAAACCCAGACTCACGTATCTGTCGGGCACTGGATGTTGGGTTTGTAGAGCTCTGTGAGGTTGCTGGTCCCTGCAGCACCCCACCAGCCTTGCAGCCTCTTAGAAAGTTTTATTGCTGTTTGCACAACCAAGGTGAGGTTTTTATGGCCTGGCTGTATTGTGACTCCCAAATCTCTGTGAACACTGAGAGGGTGAAAACACCCCATCAGTGAGAGCTGTGTGTCACTGAAAACTCATGGCTGGTCTGGTGGCTGCCGGCCCTGGTTGCTCTTTGCAGGACC
Organism: Chaetops frenatus; assembly: GCA_013400775.1. Taxonomy (NCBI): domain Eukaryota; kingdom Metazoa; phylum Chordata; class Aves; order Passeriformes; family Picathartidae; genus Chaetops; species Chaetops frenatus. The sequence goes on along the minus strand of VZTR01033835.1, from coordinate 35,057 downwards.
TGGGACTTTCTGGATGCACCTGCCTCAGAAATCACTCCCTCTTCCTGAAAAGAGTGGCCATAAAAGGTCCTTGCCCTGCTATGGCTGCTTAATTTCCACCAGTGACACTGTGGGAAGCAGAGAGGAATTTCCTGCTCCAGTGACAGTGTGGAAAGTACCCAGGGAGTGACAGCCCTCGCCAGGTGTGTGATGCCACCATCCCGGAAGCCGCGTGCTCCTCAGCACAGCTGCGGAGGTGCAGGCACCTGGCAGCTCATCTCATAGGGGTGACACGGTGTCTCTGCCAAACAGCAGGGAGAAATGCTGGGTTTATATTAAAAAAGGCAACGTCTGCCATTTCCAGGGCTGGTTTCTATGGGAACGGGACATCAGAAGAGCAGAAATGCGATGTGTGCTCTAAAATAACTGCCAGCTCCCGGGAGCATGTGGCCTTTGCTCGGCCCTTTCCGCTGAGGCAGGCACGGAGGTGGTGTGGAAGTGGGTCAGGAGGTGGGATGCTGTGGCCCTGATCCCTGCCAATCCTCAGCCTGTCCTCCTCTAAATCCACTGGCAGAGCAGCTCTGGTCCAGGCTGGCAGCTGGCAGATGTTTCCCAGCACAGCTTGGCACTGCAGCAGAGGCTGGTGGGGACCAGGTGGTGAGGCCCAGTCTTGTATCCATTCATGGAGGCTGTGGGCAGGCAGGAGTGTCTCCTTCCTCACTGACCTCCCTGGGGATGGCCAGGGTGTGTCCACACTCACATATTCAGGAGACCCCTCCTCCTGCCATGGTCAGATGCAGAGAGCAGGATATTTCCAGTGAGGGGGAGAGGAACTGGGTTGTTCTCCCAGAAGCTGGCAGTGGTCGCCTCTGTCTTCCCCCACATTTTTGGCCCTGCCTCTTGGTGGGAAATTCAGTGCTTGAGGTCATGGGGGAGCATCTCTGATGGGGACAACCCAATATGCTGCCTGTGTCCTCCCGTGAGGCACCTCGGTGCCTCTGAGGTCATCATCAACCAGTGGCACTCAGCCCTCCCTTCCTGCCCAAGGTGGGCCCAGACATGGACCCTGGGCCCTGCCTGAGCTGCCTCTGGTCATGGACATCTTGGGGCTGATCCAGGCAGCACCTCTCAAAATAAGTTTTCTCTTTTGGGTTGGGAAAAAAAAAATCTTTTTTTTTTATGCCAGAGCCTGGAAAACCATTTTTGCTTTCATATCCAGCAAGAGCTTTTGTGACTGAGCTTCTTCCTCTTCTCATCCTCCAGCAAGCGAAAGGTCCAGAATGGGTTTTCTTGGAACACTTAAAAACTTGGAAAATATTTATTGGCAATCATGGAGTTTTCGGTCTTTGCACAGTGTTTGTGTTACCCAAGAGCTGCTTGACATTTTCCCAGAGCAACCTTAAGACCCACGGGGGCGGTCGAGGGGGGGCAGCTTGAGTGGGAGGGTGCGGCAGGGCGAGCAAGATTTGGGATCTGTGCGAGGGCAGCAGCCTGCTCCTGCCTGACCTGCAGCGTTTGTCCTCTTTCAAGTGAGCCGTGACTTTGGATCCCTTGGTTTGCTCTTGGTTCCTTCAAGGGGGTGCATGACGAAGGTTTCTACCTGGGGGTGTGGGGGGTTATTTGGGGGCATTCCAGATGCTGCTGTGGGGGGTTTGCTGTGGGGGGTCTGGGGGACCTGCAAGGGATCCTGTGGCACAGCATGGACTGTCCTGCTTGGCCACATGGGGACCAGAGGTCAGCTGGAGACAGGGCACTTTGTGAGGTGCTTCAAGGTGCCTTTGCCAAGTCCCCCCTTCCTTTCCTGCTTGGTCTGAGCAGGGGTTCAGATGGACTTTTTGGGGTTGGAGGATAAGATCTCTTCTGCTTTTTCCTGCCTGGAGAAAGATCCTGGAACACAGATGTCCCTGCTGTTGTGAGAATCTGTCTTCTGTGCCTGGAGTGGCAAAGAGACGGGGGGTTTTTTGTGCTCTGAAAACACATCTGGGTTCGGCATTGGGGCTGGGAAGGTGCTTGCAAAGCCAGGAGAAGGCTCCTGGGTTTAGGGTTGAGGCTGGGAAGGTGTGTGCCAGGGCAGGAGAAGGCTCCTGGAGAGCCCAAGGAGCAGGTGGCAGAGGGCAGGTGAGGCAGGTGGGTGTTGTTGCTGTTGCAGCCCTGCGTGGCTCTCAGGCTGCTCTTGCTGCAGCTCTGCTGCCACCGGAGCTGTGCTCGCACCAGCCCGGGGCTGGGTCAGCAACCTCCCCTCCTGTCACTGTGCCACCCTGAAACCCCTGCTGAGGCTGCTGGGTGCCAGCTGCATCCAGGGAGCTGATACCACCCCAAGCAGGGCTGTGGAGCATCTGCCAGGGCGTTGCTCGTGGGTTGTGTGCCCGTCCATGTCCCCGTGGCAGCTTTCAGTGCTGTCAGGCTGGGAGCTGACCCGCTGTGATGCTGTCGGGGTTTGCCGTGCTCGGAGGCTGGCACTGCTCCGTGGGGGCTGCCCAGAGCCCGGCAGAGCGGGCAGGAGGCTCTGCTCGTGCCAGGGCTGCCCCTTCCTTCTCTGTGCTGCACTGCAAGCCCAAAATCCCAGCCAGTGTCCTGCTGGGACAGCAGTGCTCCGTCAGGAAACGCCTCTGCAAATGGAGACACAAACAACTCCAAGGGATGACGGATGCTTCCCGAGAGGAGGGGGGGAAGGCGGAGGATCATCCTCGAGCACGGACCTTCCCTTGTGCTTCCCTGCCCTTTTCTGATCCTCGCCTCTTCCAGGAGAGTTTCTGCTGGGAAAGCACCGGCAGTGTTGCAGAACCAACCCTTCACACGGCAGGAGGTGGAGGCACAACTTGAAATCTCCACCCATCCCAGAATAATGGGTTGCCAAGGGTTTGGCGGCCTTCCTGGGGCTGGTGTTTGTGGTTCTGTAACCCTGTGCTCCTGCAGCTCGAGGAAAGCTGTTCCTGTCTGCTGCTGGGAGGGACCCAGGGTGGGTATTGAAACAGCAGCTTCCGTCTCTGGGAACAGCCATGCCAGAAACCAGGGGCTCTTACTCTTAGGAGAGGGAACACAAGGGTTATTTTGCTCTGGTAGGGGTCAAGCCAGCTGCTGTGGCACCAGGCTGCAAGCAGAGAGCTGCCCTGGGCTGGATGGGGTGTGGGATGTGGGATGCTACCTGGCACTCAGGGCTCTCCCTCTCCCTCCCCTCTCCTCCAGGGTCCTGCAGAGTGCTGGTGGCAGTGCTGGGCCCCTTCTGATGGGAGGATGGTTGTGCTCAGGCAGTTTGGGCTGCTGCTCTGGAAGAACTACATCCTGCAGGTAAGCTGGCACCGCACCTGGGGGGCTGCTTCTGACACCTCCAGGAAACCTCCCCCGTGGGCACAGGGCTTCTCTAGGAGGAAAACTGGGTTATTTGTGCACGTGGTATCTTTTATGCTGGGCTGTGTGACCTTATGGGCTGTGCTGTGTGCTCAGTTTCCTTGTCCCCTGTCCTATCCCCTGCCTGCCCTCTGACCATGAGCTCAGCTCCCCTTCTTCTGGGACAGGGTAACCCACACACCCCCATGTGACAGTGGATTTTTTTTGAGCTGTCTCATTGCACAGCCCCCTCCAGAAGTGCCAGTGCCTCCAAAACCCACTGGAGCCCTGGGGTTTTTTTTTTTTGCTCCATTGCTTTCTACCACTCTCAGGAGCAGCTTTTAAGGGTCTTAAAAATATTAAACCACTGCCAGCCACTGCCAGCCCACCTCCCACCATGGCAGCTGGGTGGTGGTGAGGGATTTGGTGACCTCAGGGCCGGCAAGCCCCAGCTGGTGCTGGCCAAGGCTGCAGCCCCTTTAAGTGTGGCTGTTCCTGGGCGGATGCTGTGGCTCTGCTGGGACCAGCCCTGGCAGAGTGCAGGGGAAGAGGAGGGAGCAGGGCTGGCTGCAGCCTGGCTTTATGCTTCCAATTACCCCTCTGCAGCTCAGCACGGGCATTGCTGTAAAAATAAACCAAAGGAAGAGGGAAGTGCTGGCTGCACCCGGCCTTCCGGCAGGCATGGAACAGGCAGCAGGGCTTGGAGGGGACAAAAGGGAGTGGCAGCAGAGCTGATTTGCAGCCAGGAGCATCCCCCATCCCCTCTGCAGGGGAAAAGCCTCGTTTTCTGCATGTGCTCCAGGGTGGGGGCACGTCTCAGCGTGTTTTCCAAGGCCACAAGCTGGCTCAGGTCTGCTGTGCTGGGGTACAGCTGAAAGTCCCGTTCCTGCTAAAGGCACAGAGCCCCCGAGTGCCCCCCGCCCCGCTGTGAGGAGGGGTGATGACACACGGGGCTCCTCCGGAGCTGCTGCGGCCACGCCGAGGTGCTGGTGATGGATGAGTGTCCCTGTCACCTCTGGAATACAGCGCTGGAATGGCTTCTGCTGCAGGGCTGGTGAATGTGTTTGAGCCTGCAAGTTCAGGGAGGCAGAGAGCTGTTCTGGAGGCAGCCCAGAAGATAGGGGGAGGTTCAGTACGATAGTAAATCGGCAGGAGGCAGCTGGGCTGCCAGGGCTGCATTATAAACCCATCAGACATCTGCAGCCTTCGCTTTTATGAGCGTTGCTGTTGGGAAAGCTCCTTTTTCCCTGCCTGCCTGTGCTGCTGGGGCTGGCTGTGGCAGGAACAGACTGTTTCTCCCAGGAGAAGCCCCAAGAGGTGGTTTTGGCTTTGGCAGTGGGTGCTGAGAGCCAGGGTAATGGTAGTCCCCCTGTCATCTCCTGACAAGCTGTCCAAGATCCCGTTCACCCTGGCTCCTGCAGGGCTGTCTCTCCTCCCAGGATATCCACGCTGTGCTCAGAGCTCGCTACCTGCCCCACTGGAGACTCTGCCCACTGGCTGCTGGATAAAATGCAGTTGCTGAGACAGCACAGTTTGGAGACTAAAGCTCTTGGTGCTCCTCTTTCCAGCCTGGCAAAGGGGAGGGTGGAAAATCCCCATGTCTTGTGAAGCCCAAATTAGCCAGAGGCCTCAGAAAAGGTTAATGCTGCTGCTGCTGCAGGCACGTGCTCTGAGTGAGCAGCCATGAACCCCTGTGACCAGGGACATCTCTGAGCTGTCACTGCTGTGGCTGAGGCTGAGTGCAACTCAGCTCCAGCAGGAAGAGTTTCACTGGTTCCAGCGGTGTTGCTGCACGTGGCAGAGCCCCAGGGCACAGGGGAGGAGCAAAGGACCAGCCTGGGTCATTCAACCCACTGGTGAGGAAGGCTCTGATGGAGGCTGGTTTGAGCTGGAGCAGTGCTTAGAGTAGGGGGCACCTTGACTATAGAGTCCTGAAGGACATGGGAACCAGCACTGCATCATTCCTTGGCTCTGGAAAAACCCGGGTTGTGAAACCTCGTGGAATGCAAGAATGCTGCTGCTCCTTGGTGTTCTCATGCCCTGAACCTTGTTACTGCGCTCATCTACCTTCCATGTTTGCATCTTCTTTTTTATCTCTTGAGAGAGAGAGAGAGTGTACTATATATGGATAGGTGTTTGTGTATAGATAGCTATCTATGGCAGCTATCTGGATGTCTGTGCATGTATAGATACATTTTCCATCCCTGCCCCTTGTTTGTGTCTTTGCCACGCCCGCAGAAGCGGCAGATCCTGGTGACGGTGATCGAGGTGTGCCTGCCGCTGCTGTTCGCCGCCATCCTGATCGCGCTGCGGCACCGCGTGCACTCCGTCAGCCACCCCAACGCCACCCTCTACCCGCCCGAGTCCGTGCATGACCTGCCCAGCTTCTTCTCCTCCCGGCACGCCAGCAACCCCTGGGAGCTGGCCTATGTCCCCTCCAACAGCAGCGCCGTCCGGAGCATCGCCGAGGCCGTGGAGAGAGCTCTGCCCATCAACATCAGAGGTGAGCGGGGCTGGGGCTGCACCTTCTGCACCCCAAAAGTTGGTGTCAGTCTTCACTCTGAGCAGCCTGCTCCACTGGAAGGTGTCCACTTGGAACTGGGTGGTCCTTCATGTCCCTTCCGACCCAAACCGCTCCGTGACTGATTCTAAATCCTCGTGCTCCCGGAGCAGCATATTTTTCTGAACTTCAAGGCTATAGTTAGATTTTTTTTTTCCCCACTAAAATTAGAGGATTTTGGGTTGCTTTCTGGTCTCATTTTATTGCTGTTTCCATCTAGAAAAATATCGCCCTAAAACAGTTGAGGAAGGCGGCAGCGCTTGCCTGTGAAAGAATATTTTTGGAAATCTTTTGGCACAGAAGATTTTAGCACTTGGTGTTCCAAACGTTAGGATTTTCTGTGGGAAAGCTGACTCCTGCTCCCAAGGAGGAGGAATGTCTGCATGCCCGGGATACAGGGCAGCGTCCTGTGTAACTCCCCCGTGTCTGACAGCAGGCAGGGGCCCAGCGGTGCTCCTGGTGAGGGCTGAGCACCAGTGCCTGGTGCGTTGCTGTGCCCCATTCCCGCCTGTCCCTGTTTTTCCCCTCCACAGCCCAGGGCTTCCCCTCGGAGCGGGACTTTGAGGAGTACGTCAGGCTGGACAACCGCTCGGGCAGCGTCCTGGCCGCCGTCGTGTTCCGGCACCGCTTCCCGCACAGCTCGGCCCCGCTGCCCCTCCAGGTGAGCGAGGGGAAGGTGGGGGACAGCATCCCTCCCCCCAGCTGTCGGTGCCGTGTGTCCCACCCGCCTCCCCGTGCTCCTTGCAGGTGGAGTATGAGCTGCGCTTCAAGTACAGCCCGAGGAACGCCCCGCGCAGCGAGCAGACGGGGCTGAACCCCAACCTGGACCGGGACTGGCACACCAGTTACCTCTTCCCGCTCTTCCAGCTGCCCGGGCCCCGCGAGGCCAAGTTTGCTGATGGGGGCACACCAGGTGAGCACAGCCCAGGATGGGGGGGGGGTGTCACCTTCCTGCAGCACCTGGCAGGCTCTGAACCTTTAAAGAAATAGGCTCATTTAAAAGAAATAAGTTAATTTAAAAGAAATTATTGCATTCAATTAGTTATAATGAAGTACTGATTTATATTTATACCAGCAGTTAATTTATATATGTGTAGGCAAACAAATATTTCTTTATATAAACATATATTTATTTTACGTAAATACAAGCAAGTAGTTAAATATTTATATAGATATTAAAATTTTTTAATTTACATATAAATGGTCATAAACGCACAAATGATTAAGGGGTTACGTATTTGTGTAGATGTTTATCTTTAGTCTTACGCATATATAAACAATTGGTCAAATTGTGACACAATTTAAAATTAATATTTAAATATTAATTAGTTATTAGCTATAGAGTATCTTAATATTAATTTTTATATTTAATTAATTAGTATGCCTTTATTTTATTGAGTTATTATTTATTGCTTAGATATAATTTAACTATATTTACAATTTTGTTATATTTGTTATAGCTTTCCTTTATTTAAATTTAATCCTTTGACTCCATAGGCACTGCTTGGCCTCTGGGCACCTCTGCTGAGCAGGGCTGGATACGAATAAATTTTAACATGCATTAATCATTTTAAAATTTAATTTTTTTTCCCATTTCGATTTTTAATGGAAATTTTATTTCACGATCCAAACTGCCCAAGTGTTTATTGTACTGCCTAAGTACTTGAAAAGTAAATAGAGCAGTTCTGTGGTTTGAGGTGCTTAAGGGCAGCCAAACCACTGGTGGAGCAGGAGCCAGCGGGGACATTGCTGGAGCTGGCGCTGGCTTAGGACTGGGTTTTTGGGAACTTCTCCTGTGGTGGCAAAGGGAATATTTCCCTCAGTGGGATTTCTCCCTCTGAATTCGATTGCCATGTCCAGGGAGAGTGAGGGCAAGGAAGTGGGCAAACGGGTTTTGCTCACAGTGTGTAAATAAAGCAGAGCCCCAGAGTGTTTGCTCAGTACATGAGTTAATACCAAACAAAGTTCCCAATCTCATAATTCCACTTTTACCTTCTCTCTCCGTGGGTCATTTTAGCCGACTGACTTTTCATTTGGGGTTTTGTAAGAGAATTTAAGTTGCTGTTCAGGTAACACTTGGCAGCAATTCCACTTAAAATAAACTATTTTAAAGTTTACTTTGTTATTTAAAGCTGTGTCAAGAGAGGTTTATGTTGGATATCAGGGAAAGGTTCTTCCCCCAGAGGGTGCTGGGCACTGCCCAGGCTCCCCAGGGAATGGGCACAGCCCCGAGGCTGCCAGAGCTCCAGGAGTGTTTGGACACCACTCCCAGGGATGCCCAGGGTGGGATTGTTGGGGTGTCTGTGCAGGGCCAGGACTTGGACTCCTGATCCTTGTGTGTGCCTTCCCACTTGGGAGATACTATTGGGAAATTAAAATATTTTCAGTGTTTCCTAATGCACAAAAATTTAAGCCATACGTGTGAGTCATAGGATATGCTTTTTCTCACTGCAACCTGCATGTGTAGTATCATGTGTTCTTTCAGTTTACAAAGAAAAAGGGCTGAAACACAAGCCCAGTGACTTGTGGTGGTTGATGGTGACAGAGAATCTCCCCACTACAAAGTCACAGCTGTGCTGCGGGACAGTGACCATGAACTGACTTTTCCTGGCAGCTCCTTCTAAATGATGGTTTTGAGAGACACTGGTTGGGATTGTTGGGGTGTCTGCCTGCTCTAGTGGAAGGTGTCCCTGCCCATGGCAGGATGTGGAACAAGATAAGCTTTAAGGTCCCTTCCAACCCAAACCAGCGATTCCGTGAATTTGCTGTGGTATCAATCCTTCTGCAGTCCCCTGTGTCACAGTCACGCTTGTGTCGCTTTTCCTCTGCACTCCAGTTTTAGTCCCTGTTCCTTTTCCCATGCAGCCCTTCCCAGAGAGGCTGTTTGTGCCTCCAAACCCCAGACCTGTCTCTATTCCCGGTGCGGTTCTTGCCGTGCAGGTTATCTCCGGGAGGGATTCCTGGCGGTGCAGCACGCGGTGGACAGGGCCATCATGCAGTACCATGCCGGTGCCAGCTCTGCCAGCCTGCTGGAGAACATCACCGTGGTGGTGCAGCGCTTCCCCTTCCCAGCCTACGTCAACGACCTCTTCCTCCTGGCCATCCAGAACCAGCTGCCCCTGCTGCTCATGCTCAGCTTCACCTACACCTCGCTCAACATCGTCCGCGCCGTTGTCCACGAGAAGGAGAAAAAGCTGAAGGTGAGAACTGGGATGTGCTCCCCTCCCTCTGCAGCCTTCCCCAATGGATGATGTCTTTAGATTAGGAACAAAATCCCTGCTGGGTGTAGAGCCAGTGAGCAGGAGGTGGGGATGGCAGCGGATTAGCGAGCCCCGGGGAAGAATGTTGCTAATCCTGCTGCCTGGAGGAGGCTGGACCACAGGGATGGCATTTCTGCTGGGCTGGGAGAGAGGGCAACGCTTTCCAGAGTTCATGGATTCAAGAGTTCAGCCTGTGGGAAGGAAGAGTTTTGCCTTTTGTGTGTAGCGACGTGTGCTGTGGGGGCGGCTGGAGCTCGGCCGCGTGGTTGCGACAGCAGGGCTTGACTTCCCCCGGGCACTGTGAGTCCTGCCCTGTGCTGGGTGGCCCCGGTGGCACCACTGGCACCCTGCTCTGGGTTTGGGCTCAGCTCAGCTCTCTGGAGACTCCTGCAGTGGTGGCAGCCCTTGTTTGGGGAGGTGGAGAACACCATGCCATGCTAGTGGCTGTGCAGGACCGCTCTGGTGCCACCTGGGGCTGCCACCTCTTTGCTTTTGGGAAAAGCCACCTGTGCCTTGCCCCAGCTGTGCCCGGGGAGTGTGGGTGCAGCCCTGGGTGATGCCATGACCTCCCACAGGAGTACATGCACATGATGGGCCTCAGCAACTGGTTGCACTGGAGTGCCTGGTTCCTCATGTTCTTCCTCTTCCTCCTGGTGTCCGTGTTCTTTGTCACCGTGCTCTTCTGTGTCAAGGTGAGCGTCTGTCCCCAGGCCATGAGCTCTGTGCTGGCAAGGCACAGGGATGGCAGGGCCACTCTGCCATGGGACTGTCCTGGTGTCCCAGGGCTCCTCCAAAGACTGGAGTTTGGGTTTCCCAGACAGAGGTGGGCAGTGCTGCCCCACAGCTGCATTCATGGCAGGGGTCACTCCCCTTCAGAGGGGGATGGGGGCTGCCATGCAGAGCAGGACCACTCTGCTCCCACAGCCTCTGGAAGGCCTCAAGCTCTCCTCCCTGCATGTGCCCACACAAGGGGAAGCAGGAGGGGGCTGTCTGGGTGCTGGCCAGGGTGTCCCCTGCCCCTTAGACCCTGCATCACACAAGGACAATCTCTGTTTCCTCCCTCTGGAGGGGTCTGGTAGTTCCTGGGTGTTCTTACCCATCTCAGTTTGTCTCCAGCCCTTGGAAAACATCAGGTCTGTGCTGCTAAAGCCACAGCTGGCTCCAGCAGCTCTGGGCTTCACAAGATTTTCTTGGCAGGTGAGCGAACAGGGAGCAGTGCTCACCAACAGTGACCCCACGCTGGTGTTCACCTTCCTTGCCATCTTCTCCATCTCCTCCATCTCCTTCAACTTCATGGTGAGCACCTTCTTCTCACGAGGTGAGTCCCCCTGTGCTGCCTCCTTGTGTTACTGACCACTTCGACTTGTGGAGGGGGCATTTCTTCCCATTTTTGCCTGCATTTTCCTCACAGTGTGTAGAAAGGGATGTGGGTACTGTTGGTTCCCAAACCAGAGCAGGTCCAAGGGCTGGGAACCCTCTGCTCTGGAGCCAGGTTGGGGACATACACTTGGAGAAGAGGAGGCTCTAGGGACACCTGAGAGCCCCTTCCAGTGCCTAAAATGGGCTCCAAGAGAGCTGGAGAGGGACTTGGGACAAGGGATGGAGAGGGCAGGGTTAGATGGGATATTGGGAAGGAATTGTTCCCTGGGAGGGTGGGCAGGCCCTGGTACAGGGTGCCCAGAGAAGCTGTGGCTGCCTCATCCATGGAAGTGTTCAAGGCCAAGCTGGATGGGGTTTGGAGCAACCTGGTCTAGTGGAAGGTGTCCTTCCCATGGCAGGGGGTGGGACAAGGTGGTCTTTAATGTTCTTCCAACCCAGACCATTCCCTGGTACTGTGACCAGCTCATGTCTTAGGACCTCATCTGGCTGACTTGGCCCCAGACTCTGCTCTGGGATGGGCAGGGCACTTCTGCAGCTGCCCACCATGGGGTTGGGGTCAGGCTCCTCCCTTGCTGTGGGATGTGGCTGTGTCCTTGTCCTGCCCCCACATAACCATGCTTTGTGCATAAATCTGGAATGTCCCTGGATGGGAAGCTGGTGAGGAATGCTGGCTGGCATCACCCTGACATTTTCCCTCCCTGTTTTCCCTGTTCTGGCAGCAAACGTTGCAGCTGCTGCAGGCGGCTTCCTCTACTTCTTCTCCTACATCCCCTACTTCTTCATCTCGCCCCGCTACGACCTGATGTCCCACAGCCAGAAGCTGGCATCCTGCCTCATCTCCAACGTGGCCATGGCCATGGGGGCACAGCTCATTGGCATGTTTGAAGGGAAAGGTGAGCAGGGCTCTGTTCCTGGGAAGAGGAGCATCCCCTTCCTGTCAGCCTGATTTTGTGGTGGGGCAGGACTGGCTTGGTGGAAAGACATCAGGGAGAAGAAGCACTTTCCTGCTTCTAAGTAGAGCTGATTGCTCCCATAGGAGGGCTCTCTGAACTTGTGCCTGTGCCCCTGGGCTGTGCAAAATGCTGTCCTCACTTTAATTACCAAAGGAATTCTGTTCTAATGCATGGGAGCCGCTGCATTTCCTCCTTCACAATATATATCTTTAATTTCTTTGGTTTCAAAGAGTCTGCTGTTGGTTCCAGCAGAGCCATGCATTCACTAAGTGTGGCAGTAGCTCCGTGGCTGTACTGATGGAGGGGTGATTCTGGAGAAGGGATTTTCTCCCCAGGCAGTGGCAGAGAATGGCTTGGAAGGAGCATGGTGGGCTTGGGAGCCTCGAGGTGTCAGTGCCTCTTTTCCCTCCATCTACAGAGGGATCATAGAGCTGTGCAGCTGCTCCTGTGAGGGAGCAGTGACTGCAGAGAGGCTGCTCTCTGCCAGTCCTGGAGAAGATGGTCCTCATGGGGATGCAGATGTAGCAGTGCCCCGTGTGCCTTGCAGGGACTGGCATCCAGTGGAGGGACCTCATGAAGCCTGTCAGCGTGGATGACAACTTCACCTTGGCCCAGGTGCTGGGGATGCTGCTCCTGGACTCGGTGCTGTACGGCCTGGTGGCCTGGTACGTGGAGGCCGTGTTCCCTGGGGAGTATGGTGTGCCACAGCCCTGGTACTTCTTCCTCACGGTGAGCACTGCTTACACCCCTTTCCTGGGCTTGGGGGGCATCACTTGGGACAGTCACCACTTCTGTGCCCTGCAGCAGACCAGTCTGCTGGGCGAGGGTGACACCATCTGGCCTCCAAAATCACGGGGTCTGCAGCGTGTCCTCGCTAAAGGCTGATGCAGCTGTAGGTTTTTACTGGGAGATTAAGGTCGTCTTGGCTTTAAATCTCTCTCCCAGCACCTCCTGGCATGCAGGGTGTTGTTAAATGTCTGCAGGCCCAAGAGGCATTGGAGAGAAACCCCAGGTATGAGCAACCAGATCCAGCTATTTGACACCCCCGAGCTCTGCCATGCAGGCAGGCATGGGTGACCTGTGTCCCAGTGCCAGCTGCCACGTGCCAGGGGGTGGGTGACAACTGTCACCCCATCAGCTGAGCTGCCCTCGCCCTGCCAAGCCAAACACTTGGCATCACCCTCAGCAGCTGCAGCTGCAGTGGGCACTGCAGTTCCATGGCTGCAGAGAGGATATTTTCTATTTGGATGCTGGAGATGGATCTTTTGTTATTTGATAGAGAGGTTTTTCCTTCTCCCTCCCAAGCTCCTCATCCCAGATTGGTTTCACTCCAGCCTCTCACTCCCTCTTGCAGTCAGACCAGGGAAACAGAGATGCAGCCATTGACAAAAGCTGGTTTTGCATCCAGGAGCTGTTGAATTGTTATTCCCACTGGGATTTATGGTCCCAAACAATTTAATTCTTGGAGAGCCAGGTCAAAAGAAAGGGGCTGTAACTGCAGCAGCTGGACCCCAGGCTGTATTTAGTGTTTGTCAGGGGTTTTGGAGGGGGTGGTCATCCATGGGCTCTCCTGAGCAGGATGATTCTGCCTGAGTGATTTTACTTTTCAGTGAAAATTTTCCCATGGAGATGAAGATGGGGAAAAGCTGCTGTGTAACCCCAGGCAGTCCTGCTGTAAGGGAGAGATGAGGGAAGGCAGGAGGAGCTGTTCCATCATGTCAGCCCTGCCTGCTGAGGATGTGCTGCTGCAATTCCCAGGCCAAGAAGAGTGGTCTGGGAGGTCCTTGGGAGTCACCTGTGGGAGGAGGAGGGTGGCCAAGGCTGGGAAGAAGAGGTGGGCTCTGCCTGTGCCTGATTTCTGTCTCTCCCTTCCTCCATAAGCCTTCATACTGGTGTGGGCGGCCCAGGACTGTAGTGGGCAAAGAGAAAGAGGAGGAGGAGGACCCTGAGAAAGCCCTGAAGAGCCAGTACATTGAGGAGGAACCAGCCGACCTCGTGTCAGGCATCAAAATAAAGCACCTTTCCAAGGTACTCACTGCCCAGCAGGGCACAAACACACCATAATGTTGTTTTTGTAAAAACCTGCAGGCAGCTTCTGTGTCCTTGTGCTGCCCTAGGGCTGGGTATGGCTCTTCCCCAGAGCTGGCTGCATTTTCTGGTGGGATGAAGTGCTGGGTACTTAGAGGTGCAGTGACATCTGTATTTAACTTGTTGACATCTGAATTTAACCCAAATTAGACCTGTTGTCTACTGCTAACACCCCATGGGCATCCCGGGCTTTGCAGCACCAGCTCATGGGCATGATCTCCACAGGTCTTCAAAGTGGGCAACAAAACAAAGGAGGCAGTGAAGGACCTGACAGTGAACATGTACGAAGGGCAGATCACTGTCCTGTTGGGACACAACGGTGCTGGGAAGACCACCACTCTGTCCATGCTCACAGGTAGGGGCATCCTGCTGTGGGGACTGATGGCTTGACCCTCAAAGGAGAGCCAGACCCCATCTCTGAGGGTGGGGAGGGTTTTTGATCTTCCTTGGAGCACCTTCAGTTTGCTGAGCTGTTGGTCAGAGTAGTGAGAGGGAGATGGAAGGAGCATGGGGGTCCCTGCTCAGCCCTCCACAAGAGTCAGATCAGCCAGTGGGTGAAATGACAGCCAGGTTTTGTGCTGGAGAGCCATGAGAAGAGGCTGGAGCTGCTGTAGGATTGCTCTCTGTAGGCTTTGCCACGATAAGGCAGATCAGGTAGAACTGCTGTTTGTCATTCTTGAGCTGCTGAGCTCCAGGATACCTATTTTGGCACGATGCACACCTTTTCTGTTCTCTATTGCCCTGAGCTGCTCCTGGCAACTCAGGGGGGCTCACAGGACCTTCCTGGAGCTCTGCCCTGGCCCTGCCTGGCTCTCTGCACAGCTCAGCACCATGTTTGACCTGCCTGTTGCTCTCCCTTCTGCACAAGCAGGCCCAGTTCCCACCTGTGGATGCCCTGCATCCCACCCTGCAGGCAGGAGGAAGCTGCTGTACCCCGGCCTGAGCAGGAGACACACTTGCTCTGGTTTTTGGCAGAAAGCTGGTGCGGGGGGGGACCCTCCACCTCTCCCCTGGCTGTTTGCCACCGGGGTCACCCTGAGCTGCTGTGTCCTGCTGCCCACAGGTCTGCACTCCCCGACGGGCGGGCAGGCCTACATCAATGGCTACGAGATCTCCCAGGACATGGTCCTGATCCGCCGCAGCCTGGGGCTGTGTCCCCAGCACGACGTCCTCTTCGACAACATGACAGTGGAAGAGCACCTCCACTTCTATGCAGGGGTGAGCCTGGCACTGAGCAGGGGGGCAGCTCTAGGGGAGGCACCTGGGCTCCTGGAGGTGGGGAAGTGTGGTGAGATCTATCCAGTGGGTCCAGAAATGATCAGGGTGTGGAACACCTCTGCTCTGGAGCCAGGCTGGGACAGCTGGGGGTGTTCACCTGGAGGAGAGAAGGCTCCAGGGTGACCTTGGAGCCCCTTCCAGTGCCTAAAGGGGCTCCAGGACAGGGATTTTGGACAAGGGCCTGGAATGACAAGACAACAGGGAATGGTTTCCCACTGAGAGACGGTAGGGTTAGATGGGATATTGGGAAGGAATTGTTCCCTGGGAGGGTGGGCAGGCCCTGGCACAGGGTGCCCAGAGAAGCTGTGGCTGCCCCTGGAGCCCTGGAAATGTCCAAGGCCAGGCTGGACAGGGCTTGGAGCAGCCTGGGACAGTGGAAGGTGTCCCTGCCCATGGCAGGGTGGGCAGGTGGCCTAGATGATCTTAAAGGTCCTTTCCAACCTAAACCATTCCCTGATTCCATGATAAGCAGAACAGCTCTTGCATCCTCTTCCCACCTCATCTGCAGACTGGTGGAGGGGTGGAGGGTGTCAGACAGCACAACTCCATGGAAGCCCCCCTGCCAGCTGTGCCAGTTCCTGCAGGGGCAGGCAGGAGTCCATCTCTGCTTCCTCACCTTCCTGTCCATGTGTGGAGGAGGGAGCGGGGTGGGGTTTGGCAGCCCTGCAGGTGGGCTCATCCCTCCCTTCCCCGTGTCTGGCAGCTGAAGGGATACCCACCCTCCAAGTGTCCTGAGGAGATCAGCCACATCCTGAGGATTCTGCAGCTGGAGGACAAGCGCCGCTCCCTGACCAAGGCTCTCTCCGGGGGCATGAAGCGCAAGCTGTCCATCGGCATCGCCCTCATCGGGGACTCCAAGGCAGGTGCCTTTGCTGGGCTCGCCTCGCACCTGGGGCCAGTGCAGGTTCTTGGAGTGGCTCTGAGGCTCTTCCTCACCTGTGCTGAGCCTGTGGGAGAAGCAAGGGCAGCAGAGAATGGGAGGGAGCACCCTCACAAAGGGGACAACTCTGAGGGCCATGCCCCTGAGACTCTGCTGTCTGGCAGCTGCTCCCCAAGATCATTTCTGTGAGACCAAGGCTCCTCCTGGACCCTGAGGTTGTCCCCTCCTGTGCTGCTGGGCCTGTCCCAGCCCTTTCTGACCTGCACCCATCTCCCGTGTGCAGGTGGTGATGCTGGATGAGCCGACATCAGGGATGGACCCAGCCTCTCGCAGAGCCACATGGGATCTCCTGCAGCAGCAGAGGAGCAACAGAACCATCCTGCTGACCACTCACTTCATGGACGAGGCAGACCTGCTGGGGGACCGCATAGCCATCATGGCCAAGGGCGAGCTGCAGTGCTGCGGCTCCTCGCTCTTCCTCAAGCGCAAATACGGTACGGGAGCAGCAGCAGGCTCTGCTTCATGTCTTCTCCTGGCCAGGAAGGAGCAGGATGGGAATAGAGAGCAGGGAGGCCATCCATTGCTCGTTGCCTGATGCCTGGTTGCTCCTCATCCTGCTGTTCAGCCTCTGCTGAGGCCCATCTCCACATTTGCTCTTGCATCATGCCCGGCGCAAAGCGGTGCCTGAGCATCCCTCTCTGTTCCAGCTCCGTCCCCAGGCCGGGCTGGGCTGGGATTGACTCTCCTCTCCCTTCTCTCCTGGCTCTCCCCAGGGGCAGGATATCACATGGTGATGGTGAAGAAGCCCTACTGCAACCTGGGGGAGATCTCCCGCCTCATCTGCCAGTATGTGCCCAATGCCACCATGGAGAGCAATGCTGGGGCAGAGCTGTCCTTCATCCTGCCCAAGGAGAGCACACACAGGTAATGGCATTGTCCCCACCCTGGGGGTCCCCTTGTCTTCATACACTGTCTCACAGGCTTGCTGGAAAGGGGAGCTGCTCCCTGCATCAGCACTGGTCATGGAAAACAGGACTGTGTCTCCGTGATTCTGTGACAGCTGAGGCAAGAACAAACAGCCAGTGGAGCCCAAAATCTGCCCTTGGGGACAGGGGTGTGCTCAATGCCACCCTGGGGTTGGATGCAGGGCCCAGCCAGCTGCAGGACTGATGCTCAGAGGGTCATTACCCCTGAGTGCTCCCTCCTGTGAGTGTTGGTGTCTGACATCTCCCTTCTCTGCTCAGGTTTGAGGCCCTGTTCACGGAGCTGGAGCAGAGGCGAGAGGAGCTGGGCATTGCCAGCTATGGTGCCTCAGTCACCACCATGGAGGAGGTGTTCCTCAGGTAGGAGGAGGGGTGACTTGTGCCCATGGGCTTTGCTGATGTCCAGCACAGCTCTCCAGGGCACTTGCTGGCTTTGGTCTCTGAGCCTTGGCTTCCCCAGCTCAGAACTGCTGCATCATCACCCGCTTTCCCTCCTGGCACAGGGTTGGGAAGCTGGTGGACTCCAGCATGGATATCCAGGCCATCCAGCTGCCTGCTCTGCAGTACCAGCACGAGAGACGCTCCAACGACTGGGCCATGGATGACTCGAGCAGCCTGAGTGGCATGACAGACATGACAGATGACAGCGGGGCCCTCATTACTGAGGACTGCTCCAGCATCAAGCTCAACACCGGGGTGAGTGCTGAGGGCGTCTGTGCAGCAGGAATGGGGAGCAGACATGTGAAGGGGGAGTCTGAAGTAGGGTTAAACACGTGGAGCCTCCCCCATGGCTGCTCTTGTTGCGTTTGGTTTGGAACATCAGATTGAGAGATCGAGTTGGAATCTGCATCGTTAGGACAAATGATTTTTAGGGTTGAAAGGGTTGGTCACTTCTACCCTCTTCATGTTAATCTTGGCATGTGAGTTGCTCTTCAAGGTGTTAGAGGAGATCTAATGTGATTTTCCACTTACCGCTGTTCCATCATTTGGGTTTTCCAGAAGGAAAATGAGAAAATCCATCTTCCCTCCTTCACTGGGCTTGCGTTCCAGTTCCCTGGCAGCCCTTCATGCCCCACTGCCTCTGTGCCTATGATTAATATCCCTTGTCTTCTCAAGGGCACGTCTCAAAAGCAGAGGGGGAGAAGGATGGGTTTGAAAAGCAGAGAAGGTGCCTGCAGGGGCTGGGCTGGGCTGGGCACTCACAGGTGTCTCACCTGGTCGCTCTGGCCAGTAGCTGCCCCGCAATAATCCTGTTAGGGAGCCTCAGCTTCTGGGAGGTGGAGGAAGGTAAAGGTCATGGCTGAAGCTGCTTTGAACACCTGAGATCTCAAAGCGACTGTGACTCGTTCAGAAGCCGTGGAGCTGGATGTGCTGGAGCTGGGCAGCTGCCCTGCTAATCCCTTTATAGGCTTGGCTGGAGAGCAGGCTCTGCTGCAAGCTGGGAGGTGCATGCAGGATGGGAGTGCTTCGGGGTCATCTTCCACATCAGCTGCGTGGGGTGGTGTGTCCACAGCTGGCTGGGCTCACCTTGACCTGGCCTCTCCCCTCGCAGTTCTACCTATGCTGCCAGCAGTTCTACGCCATGTTCATGAAGCGGGCCATGTACAGCTGGCGCAACTGGAAGATGGTGGCGGCGCAGTTCCTCGTGCCTCTGATCTTCACTGCCTTTGCCCTGGTAGTGGCCAAGACCTTTCCAGGCCCGCGGGACTCGTCCCTGCTGCGGCTGACGCTGGAGCCCTACGGCCAGACCATCGTGCCTTTCTCGGTGTCGGGCGCCGCAGAGCTGCCGCAGAGGCTGGCGGAGCAGTACACGGAGCTGCTGGATGCCCAGCATCAGTCTCCCCTGGAGGTGCTGGGTGAGGCCTCAGGGAGCTCCCCTGGAGCAGGTGGTGCCCGGAGGGGTATCCGGGGGGCCACTGATGGGAGTGGTTTAGGTCCCAGCTGCTGTATCTGGTGCACTTCCTTCCCATGTGGGAGCGTCCCATCATTGGCAGGACCTCTCCTCACCCGAGCAGAGCTGTCAACAACAGTTGAACAAACAGTTTGTTTGTTCAACAAACACGGGGTTTGTTGAACAGCCTCCCCAGGGAGTGGTCAGGCCCCAGAGCTCAAGGAGCTTTGGACAATGCTCTCAGGCACAGGGTGGGATTGTTGGGGTGTCCTTTGCATGGCCAGGAGTTGGACTTGATGATCCTTGTGGGTCCCTTCCAACTCAGGAGATTCTGTGGATCTGCACTGCTGTAATCAGGACTAGAGTGGGCCACCACGCCTGAGTCTGCTTGAGGTCTTTTCCAGTTGGCCTCAGTTAGGTGTGGTGAGATGATGGAGCCTGGCCATGACACAGTGCTGTTTGGCAGGTGGGCTGGAGGAATACCTCATCTCCCGGGCCTCCGAGGAAGGAGGGGCCTTCAACGAGCACTACATTGCAGCCGCCTCCTTCGCGGGAGCCGGGAACCGCACGCTGCTCACAGCACTCTTCAACAACCAGGCCTACCACGCCCCAGCCACCGCCCTCATGCTGGCTGACAACGCTGTCCTCAGGGTGCTGGCAGGCCCCAATGCCTCCATCACCGTCACCAACTACCCCCAGCCCCGCAACATCACCGAGAAGGCCAAGGACCAGCTCATGGAGTGCGTGTGGGGATGGCACACGGCTCGCTTTCCTGCTGGGGCTCGGGGCTCCCATGGGTGCAGGTTGTAGTAGGGTCAGTGGAGAAGCCAGGCTGGAGCTTCTCAGACGCAAATGTAGCTGTGATTGCACTCAGGAGGCCAGGGGAGCAAAGCTGTGGAGGTGACTTCCCTGCTGAGCCTGGCAGCCATGTTACCCCGTGCACACCTCAGAGGTTGGCCGTTCCCCTCAAGATACCAGTTGGGGTTAATTTTCCCTGGGTGTTTATAGTAGGGGAGGCCATGTGGTCGTGCTCTTCCCAAAATCCCACATCCAGGGCCTCTGAACCTCACCTAGACCAGAGGAGCCACATGTGTGGGACCTCACCAAGGCAGGGTGGAGGTTTGTGGTGTGCAGGGTGGGCTGTGCCTGTGGGATGGTTGTTCCCCTTGAGTGTTTCTTCAGCATGCTGGGAGAGTGTAGGCTCATCAAGAAGCCCAGTGTGGGTGTGCTGGCCTCCTTCCTCTGGAGGGGCAGGTGCTGATCTCTGCTCTCTGTGACCAGGGACAGGACCCAGGGAATGGCTGGAGCTGTGCCAGGGGAGGGTCAGGTTGGATATCAGGGAAAGGTTCTTCTTCCAGAGGGTGCTGGGTGCTGGGCACTGCCCAGGCTCCCCAGGGAATGGGCACAGCCCCGAGGCTGCCAGAGCTCCAGGAGTGTTTGGACAACCAGGGATGCCCAGGCTGGGATTGTTGGGGTGTCTGTGCAGGGCCAGGGGTTGGACTGGATGATGCCTGTGGTCCTGTCTAACCGATTCTATGCTGTTCCTATGTAGTCTCAACATCGGTTTGCTGAGGTGTCCCTGCCCTAACGTGTCCCCCTGTCCCCACAGAGGCCAGACTGGGTTTGCCATTGCCATCAACCTGCTGTATGGGATGGCCTCGCTGGCCAGCACCTTCGCGCTGCTGCTGGTCAGTGAACGCGCCATCAAGGCCAAGCACGTCCAGTTTGTCAGCGGCGTTTACGTGGTCAACTTCTGGCTTTCTGCCCTGCTCTGGGACATCATCAACTTCCTCATCCCTTGTGCTCTGATGTTGGTGAGTCTGGCACCCCAATGCCCTCCCTGCTGGTGGGATTGCTGGGTGCCGCTCCTCTGGGGTGTGTGTGGGTGCAGGGAGGAGGACAAGGTCACTGGCATTGTCTCTGTAGAAGGGACCAGCAAGAAAGCTGTCCTTTGGTCCTGCTGGGAGCTGGAGCTTGGCCAACCAGCTGGGGCAGTTGCCTCTGGCAGCTGAACACTTTGCTGTTGGGACTAGAAAATGTTAAATCCATGGGATCTTGTAGAGGAATTCCCCAGATCTGCCCTTCTGCATCCCAGTCTGCAGAAAAGGCCTCCTCTGGGGACAGCCATGGGCTGCTGGTAGGACCCATCCATGAGGGGTTGTCTGGGTCAGTGCTGATATTACCCTGCTCCCTGGGCCACTGGCTCAAGGAGAAATCACCTGAGGTCAAGCCAAATGTGCCTTCTCCCCACACTGCTGTGCCCTAGGTGATATTCCAAGCCTTTGATGTGCAAGCCTTCACCCAAGACAGCCACCTCGTTGATGTGATGCTGATCTTCCTCCTTTATGGCTGGGCCATCATCCCCCTCATGTACCTCCTCAGCTTCTTCTTCTCGGTGGCAGCCACAGCCTACACCCGTCTCACCATCTTCAATATCCTCTCTGGCACTGCCACCTTCCTTGCTGTCACCATCATGAGCATCCCAGGTGGGTCTCTGCCCTCTGTCCCTGCCCAGCCATCACCAAGAAGGTCCAGCCCCCAAGGGGGCTCTTCCACCCCAGGGCTGTTCCCACAATAGCCATAAAACCCTACAACAGTCCATTCCCACCCATTAAGTGTGACAAAATATGTTTGGGTTCCCTCTAAACTTGGCGGTACCTTGGGTTTTTTTTCTCCTAACCCAGCAGTCTCTAATCCATTGATCCACCTGTTCTCTTTCAGAGCTGGGTTTGGTGGACCTCTCCAAAACCCTGGATAAAGTTTTTCTTGTCTTACCCAATTACTGCTTGGGCCAGTGCATCAGTGACTTCTACCAGAACTACGAGTTCATTCAGTTCTGCACCTCATCTGTTGAAGCCATCTTCATCTGCAAGGCCTTCAGTGAGTCTCCATGGCCTCACCTGGCCAACCTCCACAGCCTCACTGGGGGGTTGTGTGGGGTGGATGGTGGAACTGGGCAGTATCATGGGGCCTCTAACTGGGCAGTAGCTCCAGGTACCACTTCAGAGCAAAAAATTGGGCAGCATATCAGGACATACATGGGAAAAAGTTCCTTTACTGGATGGCCTTACTCATGATTTGGAGGAAAATGCAGGCTAGGGGAAGTTTCACAGATGAGTAAAGAAATCCCAATCCCAAGATTGGTGTCCTCTGCCTGCCTACACTGAGCATCTTCTGTCAGATCCCCTCCAGACCCAAATCTGCTTGTGGGAAGCATTGGAAAGAGCTGTGGGCAGGGAGCCAGTGTGGGATGGAGATGAGCCCAGCAAAGCTTTGGGCTCACAGCTTCCTCTGGAGTCTGTCTGCCCCTCCCCAGAGTGGGGATTGATCCAGGAGCTGATTTTCTTCCATCCCTCCTCAGATATCAGTTACCAGATGAACTACTTTTCCTGGGAGACCCCTGGGATCGGGCGATACCTGACCTCCTTGGCTGTCCAGGGTTTCTCCTTCCTCTTCCTCCTCTTCCTCATTGAGACAAACCTTCTCTGGAGGCTGAGAACTCTGGTCTGTGGCATCTGCAGGCGGCGGAAATGGGTAAGTGGAGCACGTGGGAGGGAGCTGTTCCTTCCAAACCCAGCCCAGGGGTCCCTGTGAGCTGGAGATGGGCCCTCATCACCTAAATCATCTTCCCAGGGAGCATCCCCAGAGCTTGCAGGAGACAGTCCTGTTAAGTGTATGGATTGGCAAAGGGATTGAGGTGTCCCCAGAGGTGGCTGATGGAAGGCATGGATCCTGCCAGGGTTGGGGACACTGGAGGAACCCATTCATCCCCCAGGTGACACAGTGTTGTCTTCCCCCTGTGTTTAGGTGGCCCTGCTGAACAGGGTGTCTGTGCTGCCAGAGGACAGGGACGTGGCAGATGAGAGGAAAAAGGTTTTGGAGTCACCACCAGAACTGCTGTCATCTCTCAGCAGCCCTCTGGTCATCAAGGAGCTCACCAAGGTGAGGAGAGATGACCTGAGCATCCTGCTGCCATCTCCTCTCAGGGCTGGCAAAGCCAGCAGCAGTGCCATCGGGCACTGACACGTGCCTCGTGTGTGATCTCCTGCAGGTCTATGACAGCCAGGAGTCCCTGCTGGCAGTGGACAGGATCTCCTTGGCCGTGAGCAAAGGGGAGTGCTTTGGTCTCCTTGGCTTCAACGGAGCGGGCAAAACCACCACCTTCAAGATGCTGACGGGGGACGAGAGCATCACATCGGGGGATGCCTTTGTGGATGGCCACAGCATTCTGGCCAACATCAAGAAGGTACCCAGGGCTGCAGGGGTGAGGGTGGTATTGCAGACCATCCTGTGTTTGGTTGGGCTGAGCCACCTTGCACGTGCCTCCAAGAGGAAGGACGTGGTTGCAGTTCCAGAGGTGGAGACAATATCCTGGGGACACTGTGTCCTTGGCTGGCTCAGCTCTCCATTATCTGGCCCTGTGGAAGCAGTCCCCTCTCCTCTGGGATTACAGATGTGATCCAGATGGAGGCCAAACCTGGTGAGGGTGGAAAATCCTTCATCAAAGGGTTTACCTCCATAGTTGGAAATGTGGGAAATACTGGAGGATGGTCTCAAAAATGAGTGTATCAAACCTTTCCAGACCTCTGTTAGGGATCTCCTTCCTGGGAATTGCCCACTCCCTTTGGAAGAGCAAGAGACAAGCAGGGGTTAGGCCTTCGGCCCAGTCTTTCCTCTACCACTGTCCCAGATTTCACAGAATATTCTGATTTAGAAGGGACCCACAAGGACCATCGAGTCCAGCTCTTAAGGGAATGGGGACCCCAGACAAGGTCAGACATGGAGAACATTCCCTGAGAGCAAGCCCCAGATTGCTTCCTTCCCTGGAACTGCCTTCTCTCATGCTCTTTTCCTGGAGGTGACCGGGATGTGGAGGAGGTACCAGCCCTCCAGCACTTTCCCTCTCCTCAGAGACTGGGCCACCTAAAATGGTCCCTCACAGTGAGGAACCGGCGTGGCAGAGGCATTGTGAGCCCACCCAGCTGCTGTCTGGAGACACATCTGTCCCTCCCTGTCAGCCCAGCTGCTCCGGGGCAATTTCCCTCTCGGTCCCACCATGGTTTCGGAGCCGGGGCTCAATTCCCAGTCACTCTGAGCACAACCTCACCTCGCGGAGCAGCAAAGCCTGTGGGTGCTCCCGCGCAGAGAGCTGTGTGTGAGCTGACTGCTGTGCTCCTCTGGGCCCAAGGTGCAGCAGAGGATCGGGTACTGCCCGCAGTTTGATGCCCTGCTGGAGCACATGACGGGGCGCGAGACGCTGAGCATGTACGCGCGGCTGCGCGGCATCCCCGAGCGCTACATCGGCAGCTGCGTGGAGAACATGCTGCGGGGGCTGCTCCTGGAGCCGCACGCCGACAAGCTCGTCAGGACCTACAGGTGACAGCAGGCTGGGCAAACTCCTGCCCCTCCCCTTGCGCGACAGCTCCCTGTGCTCATTTTGGGCCTCTGCCGCCGCTCCCCGCCGCCGTTTCCAGCTGATCTCGCTTTCCTTCCTGATTGTGTGATTCCTCCACAGCGGTGGGAACAAGCGGAAGCTGAGTGCTGGCATTGCCCTCATTGGTGGCCCCCCCGTGATCTTCTTGGATGAGCCCTCCACTGGTATGGACCCCGTGGCTCGGCGCTTGCTCTGGGACGCAGTGACACGGACGCGGGAGTGTGGCAAATCCATCATCTTCACCTCCCACAGGTGACGCTTGGCTGGGCAGGGCCTGGCCTGGCCTGAGAGATCTGGGAGAGTGGTGGGGTCCAAGGGATGGGACACACCTCCAGGGCCCGGTGGGTGGGCATACACTGCCTGCAGCCAGTGGCTGGCTTTACCCAAATCTCCCTCCTCAAAGAGTCCGGAGAGAAGGGAGTACACCTCCAGCCACTTCCCAGAAGCTTCTGCTCGTATCCTGGTGCTTACGTGCCCAGAGAAACTGTGGCTGCCTCATCCCTGGGAGTGTTCAAGGGCATGCTGGACTGGGCTTGGAGCAGCCTGTTCTAATGGAAAGGTGTCCCTGCCCATGGCAGGGGGTGGAATGAGATGAGCTTCAAGGTTCCTTCCAACCCAAACCATCCTGGGATTCTCTGAACGAGTCCTCTCCTTCCTGCAGCATGGAGGAGTGTGAAGCGCTGTGCACACGATTGGCCATCATGGTCAACGGGCAGTTCAAGTGCCTGGGCAGCCCCCAGCACCTCAAAAGCAAGTTTGGCAGTGGGTACACCTTGCTGGCCAAAACCCGGAGCGAGGAGGAGGGCGAGCTGCAGGCCTTCAAGGCCTTCGTGGAGAAGACTTTCCCAGGTACGGTGAGCTGCTGGAGTGGTTGCCCCTGGAGCAGGGGCAGGGTGCTGGCTGTGAACTTCAGCACATTCCCTAACCCAGAGCCTCTCCCTGCTCCATTCCCCAGGCAGTGTCCTGAAGCACGAGCACCAGGGCATGGTGCATTACCACTTGACCAACAAGAACCTCAGCTGGGCACAGGTAAGGGGGTGCTGCCCCTTCTCGTGTTCTCGGTGCTTTGCTTTCAGTGATGCCTCCTCCCCATGCTGCATTCCACTGTGGGAACATGGCACAGGTGGGCACAGCTTCCCCTGTGGCACCTCGGCCACAGGAACCCCTTGGTGGTCCCCCTGGGGCTGTGGCTTTCCCCAGCCACTGATCCTGAGGGGTGCCAGCCCAGGGACACTGATAAAAACCCAGAGTACAGATCTAGCATGTAACCCTCTGCATGCAGTATACAAAATTATGTATAGAGTATATAAATCAGATATCTCTCTGTATATTCTGTCTATATGTACATTATCTATATATAAACACATGTGTACTATGCAGAGATACTCATAGCATGCAGATAGTTTTCATATGCAGTATCTAAGTATATATATTTTTTTTTATACATCTGTATATTATATGCACTGGATGTAGTGTATATAAAACACTGTATATTGTATATATACAATAGATGCTATATTATATACTCTATAGGATATATAGTAATACTGTATAAAGATTATATACTCTGGAGTATATACTCTATATCAAATATGTAGTGTAGTGTATAGAGTATATATAGAGAGAGTACATAGTATACAGATTATATAAAAACTGTATAGGATTATATAAAAACGAGAGAGAGTGAGTTTATAAACATGTATATTATACATAGCTAAATATAAAAATTATCTTTGTGCTATATGCAGATAGTTATGTGTAATATATATATTATCCTATGTAGGTTTTTTCTATATTGTATAAATATTTTCTATATATAATGTGTTAGCAGAAACCTTGGGCAGGGATTCAAGCCCAGAGATGTGTATATATAGAAATACATATATACATAAATACATATATACATACATATATATATATATATGTATGTATTTGTACATATGTATATATGTATGCATTTATCACATACAAATGTGTAAAACAATCATATCCACAGCATAGCTTTTTAAATAGTGTCAGATACTCCCAGCTTTCCCTCACTCTCCTGCCAGGGAGAGTGTCATTTTCTTGAGTCTCCCTGGAGAAAAAAGCTTTTTCTGCTTTCCCTGCCACAGCCTGGGGGTTCTGTGTCACAGCCTGGGGCTCCCCCTGGGCTCCTGGGGGTCCTGACAACCACGTCCTGCTGCCCTCATGTCCCTGCTCTCCCTTGCAGGTCTTTGGGGCCCTGGAGAAAGCCAAAGAGAAGTATCACTTGGAAGACTACTCGGTGAGCCAGATCTCCCTGGAGCAGGTCTTCATGAGCTTCACTCGCTTCCAGCACTACACAGAGGACAGAGGGAAATGAGCCTCCGTCACGGACTGGCCCTCAGCCTATACATAGTATATATAGAGACAGTAATTTATATATCGACGTGTCTTAAATACTGTATAAATGTAAAACTTTTCACCGGGGAGGGCTGAGAGGATGGCAGTGCTCCTGCTGCTGCCACGGGCTCTGGGCGTGCGTGGGTGTGCTCATGTGACACTGCCACTCTCCAGCCTTCACCCATCCATCCAGCAAAACAAATCTGCCCAAAAAGCCGGGAGGAGCCTGGGCTGGCAGAGGAGGAGTGGGATCCCCCCTGCTCCCCTCTTCCCTGCCCGTCGCTCACACCCAGCAGGACGCTGCCCCGTGGTCCTCACCCTCATGTCCATGTGTTGTTCGGTGGTTGCTCGTGGTTTAGCAGGAGGCTGTCACATAGCTCAGATCCAAACTGTCCCTGGGGGTGGCAGGAGGTGCTGGGATTGCCCGTGGGAGCACTTTGTGTCCAGCCAGGGGGGGACAGCTCAGCTTCTGTCTGGCACGGGAAAGAGGAGGCTCTGTCTCCTTTAACTGCTTGGGAAAACTGTCTGCTCCTGCCTGCTTGCCAAGCCTGGCCCGAGGAGCTGGCACTGGCCCCAGCCGTGCAAGGGCAGCTGTGTGGTGCCAGGAGCTGGCACTGGGTGAGAGGTAGAACATGGTGCTGGAGCAGTGCCCAGAGCTCAGCCCCGGGAACAGCACATGATGGGCACGGCTGGGGAGCTGGAGGCAGCGAGAGGTGCCCAGGGGCACCGCTGGGACGGGTGAGAGGTGCCACAAGGTCCCTGGGGACGTTGCTGGGCTGAGGGAGAGGTGCTGCAGGTCTTGGCTGTGCTCTGTAGGCCGGGTGTGAAGTGTCACAGGGTGCCCAGGGATGCTGCTGGTCTCAGTGCTGTGCCCATGCTGGGGTTCTGCCAGCAGCACTGCCCCACGCTGTGCAGAGCAGCCACAGGACCAGTCTGCAGCCAGCAATGCTCATGTCCTGCTGAGCTCACCCCCCTTACACCCCACACAGCTCCAACCACACCAGTATCTGTCCTGCATCCCCCTCCTCATCCCCATCCCCTCTGGCCCTCACCAGGCTGTTCCAGCAGCAGGCAGGGAGCAAAGGCCCTGTCCTGCCCCTTCCTGGCTCCAGGATGCTGCTGGGCACCAGCATTGCCCAGTCCTGCCTGGGCCCAGTTGGAGGAGGCAACTTCTTTTTGGAGTTTCCCAATGGCTGGGTTGGGGTTTTTTTGTTTGTTTGTTGTAAATCTGTGTTTTCTTGTCTGTCCTTAACTAGTCCCTGTGTCACCTGGGGCAGCCCCTTGGGTGCTGCCCCATGATCAATGCAGAGCTATTTGCACTATAGTACTACACACAATTGCACATAACTAATTAATATTTATGGCAAGGGGGGGGCTGATTCCCTCCCAGTGATTGCATTGTCAGGGGTTGGGTTATATTTTTGGGTTGGGTTTTCATTTTTCTCCTTGTGACTGACTCATTCTTTCCTGTTCCATTTCTTCCCTTTGCCTAATGTTGTTGTTCAGAACGATGGTGCATCATGTTACTAAGAACTTCCCCGGATCTTAAAGATGTGTGTTTTTATTAGTCAGCAGCCAGCTGGAATGGCCTCCCTGGACACCTTGGAGCCCTTTGGAGCTGCTGGCAGGGAGGGGTTGCTCCCTAGGAGCATCCTGGTGGGCAGCAGAGCCAGCCACTGCCAGGGCACCAGGCAGGGGGAAACCCCAGCACCAGAGACTTTCCCAGGGAGGGAAGAAAAATGGGGGATGCTTTTTGCTGGGAGGGTGGCTGAAGTGCTGAAACTCCCAGTAACTTTTTTCTGGAAAGGGAAGTACAGCAGGATGTGTTAGCTTTGCCTGGGATGGGGAACAGTGGGAATGTGGAGGTTTCAGGGGGTGAGAATGCCCCTGAAATGTTGCCCTGAGCACAGCAGCAATAGTCCTGTCCTGTTGGCTCTGGTGCCCCCTGCAAGGCTAGTGCTGGGATGGGGACACAGAGGCAGGAAAACCCCCACACTGCCCACGCTGCCATGGCAGAGCTGGTGGGAAAGGAGTCCATGGCAAGGATGACATCCCCTGGCCCCAGCCCTCCATCCCTGGGGCCATCCTGGCCTAGATGAAGGAGTTATGGAAGCAGCATTTCCCTGTCTGTGGGGCTGTAACACGCTGCCTGTCAGCCAGGCAGGCACTGCAGGCTGTGCATGGTGCTGCTCCCAATTTCAGTCACAGCCACAGTGCCAGGAGCACCAGCCTGGGCAGGGCACAGGACCAGGAGTGCTCCACGAGCAGGTGCTGCCAGAGGTGCAGCTGCTGCTGGCACTGCTCTGGCCTCCCAGGTGGGAGAAGCAACACAGCTCCTGGGCAGCTTCTACTCCCCACTGGCTGCAGTGTGGTTGTTATTCCCAACATAGAAATAATAAAGATGATTTTTTTTTCCAGTGGATGTTTCCTGGCCTCCTTTAAAATTAGACTCTGTTCAGCCTGTGCTGGCCTCCTGCTCTCTGCTTTGGGGAGAAGGACATGGGGGTAGAGGGGCATCCTACAAAACCAGAACTGGAAAGGCTCAGTCCAGCTTGGAAAAGCCCAACAGCTGAGGAGCTCTTTGTGGAAGCAGAAGTTGGGGTCCCCATCCTTTCCACCTCAAGCAGCCATGACCATCCTCTCTCCCCAACAACCACAGGTGAGGGGGAGACCTCGAGCACTAAAAATGCCTTTTGGCCTCCATGGCAGCTGGGGGCTGTCCCTGGCACTCCCATTAGTGCAGCTTTGCCCAGCTCTGGAGCACAGCCAGGGCGCCTGTGTGCCCTCCCTCAATCCCAAACATCACCTAAGACAGCACCAGCCCCTGGCTGAGCCCCGGGAGATGAGGCAGCACTCGGGCAAGGATGCGTCTCCAAAGGAAGAGGAGCTCCAACCCCTTGAATCCACAGAAGCCAAGTCTCCACTGAGCCATGAGTCAGCTGGGAGCATCCCCTCTCCAGGGCAGGATGCTGCACGCCCTGCTCCCCCTCTTCCCCGTCCCACAGGCGCCTCTCCACGGGCAGTTTCAGCGCTTTATTGTCTGGCGGTCCTGCTACAGCACCCCACTGTCCTCCCCCTGGCTGTGGCTGCAGGGGGGGAGCCACTCCCTCGTCCCCAGCGTGGCACCGCAGTGTCCCTGGGAGCTGCAGGAGCTGCAGCAGTCCGAGAACTGGCACTTAAGGAATCCTGGCTGGGGCCAGACGCTGCTCCTCTGCCGGGCACGGGGAGGGCGTGTGGCCAGGCATGGCTGTGGTCCGGTCCCGCTGGGCTGGGTCGCTCCACCTCGGGCATCACTTTTATTTTAAAAACGTGGCTCAAAAACGCCACCGATTCTGGGTTGTGACCAGGTGCTCGCAGCTTCGTTTCTCTTAAAAAGAAACCAAACTCAACCTTTTCTTCCCTTTTATGAGCAGTTCTCGATTTTGGCCAGAAATTGCTGTCCCCACCACTCCTCCAGGTCGATGGGAACGAAGTCTGAAAGGGAGGGGAGGGAGAGAGGGGAGCAGCTGGAGCAGAAGCAGAGCTCTGGGTGCTCCCTCTTGAACCACCAGCAAAAATAACCATGGAATCACAGAATATGCTGAGCTGGGACTCACAGGGATCATCCAGTCCAACCCCTGGCCCTGCACAGACACCCAAAAATCCCACCCTGTGCATCCCTGAGAGCATTGTCCAAAGGCTCCTGGAGCTCTGGCAGCCTTGGTTCCTTGGGGAGCCTGGGCAGTGCCCAAGCTCTTTCTGGGGAAAGAACCTTTCCCTGATAACCAATTTAGTAACACCCCCAGGTTTCCCCCACCCCTGTGCCATGTCCCCTAAAGGCCAGGCTGGGTTTACAGGGACATTTTCTTCCTTGGGGAGCTCTCAGCCGCTGCAGGAGCTCCCAGGCTGACTCCAGGTGCCAGCAGACAAGCGTTGTCCCCATGCCCGACTGGTCCTGCTGGCCCCAGGAGCAGCAGATCCCCACAGGGGCTCCTCTCTCTCCTGCACGATGCTGAATGCCTTGGTGGCAGGAGAATGCCCAAATCCCAGGGGAGTCAGCAACCAGGAGTTCTCCAAGGGACACAGTGGGACATCCCCACCACAGTGCCTGGGGCAGCTGTCTGCCCCCAGCACCCCCAGAGTGACCTCAGCACCAGCAGGACAGACCCAACCAACCCCTCTGGCACATCCAGGACTGGAATCCTCCTCCTCCTTCCACCACAGCCCTGCTCAGGTGCAGGCTGAGCCCACAGCAGCTCATTGCACCCCGAGCCCAATGCACCCCAAAGTGCCACAACCACTTCCCACTTACTTTTGAGTCCGGGGTTGGGGTTTTTCTCCACGTACTGCACGGGGCCGCAGCCGCTCTCCCCGCTCCGGCTGCCATCCAGCTGCTGCTCTACCTGCTGCCAGGCTGGGGAGGGGGAACAAGCACTGCGTGGGTTTGGGACAGGGACCCAAACCTCTGTGGGGGGCTGCAGGACAGGAGCAAGAGGCAGAGCAAAGGAGGGCAAGTCCCCAGGCTGGGGGCTCCAACCCTGCCACCGATGTCCCCAGCGTGGTGTGTGGGTGCTGGGGAGGGACTCCACACGCTCCAGCTCCCCAGGTGCTGCCCCAGGGACCCTCTGCCCTCACCTTCATAGACAAAGCGAACGTTCTCCTCGTGGGCCAGGGTGTAACATTCTTCAGGGGCCGAGATCTGCTGCAGCAGCAGCGGGGGCCTCTTGCCATTCACTCTGTTGAAGACGAGTTTCTGCGCTGGGCTGTGGAGGGAGGGAAGCAAGGACGGGGTGAGGGCACAGCTCTGCCCACCCCAGCAAGAACCGGGGCAGTTCAGATGTCCTGGGCTGCCCCACAGTGCACACACCCACCCACAGCTGCAGCCACCCAGCCCTGTCCCCAAGGACTGGGATGGAAAGGGACCCAGCCCCCAGGGACTGGGGATTGTGACACAGGAGGGATTGCAGAGGGAGCTCCCTGGGGAAAAGCATCAGCTGCCCATCTCCCACCTATCCTCCAACCTAGCACCAAGTGCAGTCCCTAAAATAAAGAATCTGCCACCAAAATTGCAGGAATATCAGGAAATGGAAGTGAAATCCAGTTAGGTACTGGACAGGGGATGTGCCATCCTCTGCAAATCAAGCAGCCCTGCTCAGTGGAACAGCTCTGGCCCCAGCATGTCCCCAAGGTGCTCCAGGACTGGGACATAACCCTCTGCCAAGTGGGAACAGGTCAGGCTTCCTCAGAGCTGGGATCCCCTCTGGCGAGGGGCACTTCAATCACCCCCTGCCTGGACACAGCAACACCCACCAGAGCTGAGAGAAAAATTTGGGATGAGACCTGGGAGCATTTTCAATGCAAAACTCCAGCATTTTGACTTTTCTGTCCAGCTCTAGGGCAGGACATGTCTGCAACAGCCACATTCCTCATGGGACAAAGTCTAAGGGGCCCTCAGAGTGGGTTTGGAGAGCAGGAGAAACTGGGAGCAGGCAGCTCCTGCAGATCTGCAGGCAGGGGCTCGGGAGAGCAGTGACTCTCAAGCCTCTACAGCCAAGAGAGCAAGCATGGCAGAGGCCACGCCAGTGGATTATGGGGATCCTGGAAAGAAGAGGAACTGGGTGGAGGGGCTCTTATCCGTTTCTTGGAGCTGGAGAGATCATGCAGAACTAGCGTGGTCCCACTGCCCCGTCTGGGTGTGCTTTGACCCCAGCCCTCCAGACGGGAAAGGCTCTCCTTAGCGGTCCCACCATCACCTCCGCGCCACTGGAACACCCCTCAGCACGCAGCCAGCAGCTCCAGGTGTTGCTGCCGGACGCTGGAATCCCCCCAGAAAGTGTCCCCCGGCTTTCGGGGCAGAGGGGGTGGCCAGCTCCGCGTGGGCTCCGCGGCCGCGGTGGGTGCGCGGCGCGGCCGAGGCGGTCACACGGCGCTGGCCCCGCCGCCCGTTTGTGCAATCGGGGCCGCCCGCGGGGGGGTTGGACAAGCCCGGCCCCGGCTCTGCCCCGCACCGGGACCCCCCCGCGCCGCCTCCTTGGCGTGACCCCACCGATCCCGCTGCCCGCGATTTTTGGGGACGGCCCGTGAGAAGGAGGAGGGGCAGCGACTCCGGCGTGTCCCCGGCGCGGGGCGGCCCACGCCACGCGTGTACAGCGCGCCGCGGGAGGCGTGCGGGCACGGGCACGGCCGAGACCCCCGGGGCGAGCGGCACCGAGCAGAGACCCCAGACCCCTCTCCCGCGTCCCGCCAGGCGGGCCCGGCCGTCCCGCTCCCCTTCCCAAGGTCACAGCCCGGCCGCCCCGGTGCCGGTCCCCTTCCCAAGGTCACGGCGGCGCGCGGGGCTCACCTGGCGGGGGGCCACGGGCCGGGCTGCGGCCGCCCCCGCAGCTCGCCCAGCTTGCTGCTCTCCACCGCCTGCTGCGTGGGACCTGCGGGGGATGCGGGGAGTCAGCGGGCGGCGCGGGACGGAGACCCCGCGCCCCCCAGCCCCGCACCCCCCCGGTACCTGTGCGGCGCTGCGTGGCGAGCTTGCTGGGGCCGCGCGTCAGCGTGTACATCCTGCGGGCCCGGCGCCACGGCCCCGCCGCCCCCGCCCGAATGCCGCGTTCGCCCCTCACCGGGGCCTTTAACGGGCCGGGCCGGGCCGGGCCGGGCGGCTCCGCCAGCACCGACACGCCCCCGCGCTTAAAGGGACCGCGCGGGCCGTGCGTGGGACGCGGAGACAGCGCACGGCCGCTCGGGGAGCGCGCGGGACACGCGCGGGACAGGTCGGGGGGACACGCGGGAGGCGTCCGGGGACACGTGCGACACATGCGTGCTGTGTAAGGGACACGCCGGCGCTGTGGGGACACGCAGGGGACGCGCACGAGAGACATCGGGGGCACGCGCGGGGCGTGGGACACGCAGGGGACACGCGGGGACACATCGGGTGTAGGTGCGGGAGGCGCCTGGGGCACAGCCGGGGGCACACGTGGGGCGTGGGGACGCTCGTCGCACACCCAGGGCATATGGGGACACACAGCGGGCATTCAGGGGATACACCGGGGGCGTGTGTGGGATGTGGGAACGCGCCCCGGAGACACGCAGGACATCTCAGGGGTGCCCGTGGGGACACACGGGATGCGGGGACACACTGGAGACAAGCACATGCCTTTGGGGGCACACCTGGGTGGGAGACACAGAAGGGACGTGTGGGAGACATGGGACACGCACAGGACACACAGAGTGCCCACGAGGGACATGGGAACACGAGAGGCTCGAACAGAGGAGAGGGCACATGAGGCACGCGGGACACAAGATGGCACAGGCATGCAGGGGACACGGGAGTCACGGGAAACTCGGAGGGGACATTCAGGGCACAGGACATTGGAGCCACGGCGCACACAGGGCACACACCGGGGTCATTCCTGCGACACAAAGGACCCAGGCAGGGAAAAGTGAAGGGGTGCAGGGGCAGGGGCTGAGGTGCCACCCCCACGGGGACCCCGCCGTGCCGCGTCCTGAGCTGCACATCCCATGAGCAGTGCAGGGAGCCGGAGTGGGCAGCCGCGTCCCGGTCTGCACGGTGACCTTTGGAGCAGGGAGGTCCCGCCAAGGTGTCCCCACGTGCCAGGAGCTGCAGACCCAGGACGTGACCCCGAGCTGGTCCCCGGCCACCCCGCAGTGTCCACCGGCCGCCCCTGCGGCTGGTGAGCACCCAGAGCTTTGGGGGGAGAGATCGCCTGACAAACACCCTGGGCTCTCCGGGAGGCTCCAGCCCGGCTCCAGGGGCTGCAAAGCCACCCCACGAGGGTGACCTTTGCCTTTCCGCCACGTTGCCACGGTAGTGGCCAGGGAGGGAGGGAGGGAGGGCTGCAGGAGGTACCTCCCATAACCGCCCAGCAGCGCCTGACCCTGGTGGGTGCCGGGAACGCGGGGACTCCTCTGCTGAGCGGGCGTGCACCCACTGCTGTCACGCTGTTACCGTGCCCAAATACAGCCCTGACCCACGGGATGTCACCACTGGCTGTCACCAGCCCTGTCACGTGCTGGGGGCTGTGCCTCAGTTTCCCCCCGGACCTGCCCGGGGTTTCTAAGGGCCTGTGGGCGCATCCCTGAGTTTTTCCGTGCTTGGAGGGGCTGAACCCCTAAATCCTTGTGCTCCAGCTGGATCCCTCCAGACCTGCATCACCAGTGACAGCTGTGGCGGAAAGGATGAGTTGGGGGTCCCACCCAGCCCGATTTTCCTGGGGTGTCCGCGCAAAGCCTCGATTTGCCCCTTTTGGGGGGTGGCGGAGGAGGGGCAGCGGCCCGGGCCGGGGTCCCCGCGGTACCGGGCAGGTGCGAGGGGCGGCGGGGGGGTGTCGCTCCCCGGCCGCGCCGCTGGTGTAGTGGTATCATGCAAGATTCCCATTCTTGCGACCCGGGTTCGATTCCCGGGCGGCGCAGTCAGTTTTATTTCCCTTCCTCCTCCTCCTTTTTTTTGCCCTCCCCGCCCTGGGAAGCTCCGCCCGGGGCGCGGGGCGGTCCCGGCGTGCCGGGAGCTGTAGTTCCCCCTGCTCGGCCCGGCTCGGCACGGCCCGGCTCGGCACGGCCATGCAGGTGCCGGCGGCCGCGGAGCGCAATAAGGGCCCCATCCTGGCGGTGCTGCGGGAGTACGCGGGGGGCGGCGCGGGCGCGGGGCCCGGCGCGCTGCGGGTGCTGGAGGTGGGCGCGGGCGCGGGGC
>VZTR01033834.1:53787-69180 GCA_013400775.1 Chaetops frenatus | reverse complement strand
TCCCATCAAGTTGGGTTGGGCGTCTTCCATCAGCCATGGGTCCAAATTCCCACATGTCCCATATGCAGGAAGTCCAACCCCTCCATCAGCCAGACTTGTAAATGAGGAGGTGTTAACGAGCTTGGAGGCTCCTGGCAGCAGCAGCTCCTCCCTTCTCTTGAGGTTTGGGAAGTGCTGTGTGTCTGGACACCACCTCTGTCAGAGCAGGGCAGGACAATGGTGACCATCCCAGAAGGAGACATTTCCAACGGATTTGTCCCATTCCTGATGCCTTGGGTTTGAACTTTCATAGTTTTAAATCCTGTAGTGCTCAGTGTGTAACTCTGAAGTGTCCTGGAACCTGGGAGCTGCTGCTCTCTCATGTTAAGCTGGACATAACAAAGCCTCTCCCAACCTTCTCTGCAAGGACACCCAGACTGTCCTGGGCCCAAAATGTGGAACCCGACATCTTGAGAAGGGGGGTAAACTGGGGGAAATGGCATCATTACCTCAAGTTTGAATTGGTGAATTGATGCTGATCTGCAAATGGAGCAAACCTATAACAGTGTGAAGAACTCGTGACTCAGGGCCCATCTTGGGCTCCATTGTGAGAGCAGCCTCTGGCTCCCCAGGCTGGGCCTTTGAAGGCCTTCAAATAAATATCCACCTTTATTCCCTCCCTCCGGGCTGGTCTCTGTTTCCAGGGAGCCACTTCAGGCATCATTCCTACAGCCATATTTGTCCTCCTCAGAGGGGACTTCCTTCCTCATGAACTTTGAGTGCCCATAAACCCTCAGGTTTCTCTTTCTTCCACTTTGCACTTTAGGAACGGTTGGAAGACTGAAGGAAAAGTTGTTAAACTGAAGCAATTGAGTTGAGCATCCAGCTGCAAGCCCAGGGCCAAGCCTCTGACAGGAAAAACAACTCCAAACCCTCCTGCACTCAAGCAAGTCCAATAAAAGCTCCAAAGTTAATCTTTAACTTGAGCCTGCAGGATTGGGGTTATTAAAGTTATTAAAATCCAGTTGTTGGAGGGCTGGGGGACTCCGTAAAGGAATCTGTGGCTCAGGGAGGAATTTTGCCCTGGGGGATTTCCTGGTTAATGCAGCTGTTGACTGGCAAATTGCTTTGCTGGCTGGGATGCTCCATATGGAATTGCTGCTGCTGCTGGAGGTGAAGGGAAAGAGTGGGAAAAACTCCCAATAATTCAAGCCCTGTGTGGGATTCAGGCTCCTGGTGATCTGTCCCAGCTATAAATATTAAACCTGGATTTGGGATGGGATTTCAGCGTGGCCTGTTGGCTCCTCTTCCTGACCTCATCCATCTCCAAGCTGGAGGGGTGGGCTGCAGGATGCTGCTCTCCTGTCCTGATCCATTTTTCCTCTCCTGATCCATTTTTCCTCTCCTTATCCATACTTCCTCTCCTTCCATTAATCACTCTAATGGCAAACTGGGGGAAAAGGAGTTTAAAATTCCCTATTAATCAGTAGGAACACGTCAGAACCAGAGCCAGCCCTGCCCCACAGCGCCTGGGGATGGGGGTGGAAAAGCTCTGGATTTTGGGATGTGGGGAATGAGAGATCCCACACAGCTCCGTGTCTGCAGGGAGGTGACTTCCCAGGGTCACAGAGTGCTGGATTTATTCCTTTGGGGGCTCTAAACCCTCTTTGCAAGGGGCATGTTTGAGTTATGAGTTGCAACTCCACCGAGTCCCCACGTCTGGGCAGAAATGATCCCCCAGCTCATCGTAAATGCAGGCAGGCCTGCAGTAAATGGGATTCAATTAGCAGGAAAAAGCTTGGAAAACACGAGTTTCTCTGCAGTTAGGAAGGCTGGAAGAGGGGGAAGAGGGCAAACCTGGGCTTGCTGAGCCAGACCCGGTGCCTGGTTCGTGCTGCACTGGGGAAATTGCTCTGGTTTGTGTTAAATTTTAGATGATGTATTTAGATGATGTATTTAGATGGTGAATTTTGAGTCACAGCTCTGATAGCTTTAAGTATTTCCTGCCA
This sequence comes from Chaetops frenatus, assembly GCA_013400775.1. NCBI lineage: Eukaryota > Metazoa > Chordata > Aves > Passeriformes > Picathartidae > Chaetops > Chaetops frenatus. The sequence continues at coordinate 67,192 of VZTR01033834.1, read as the reverse complement.
GGCTGCAGAGCACTCTACTCTTAGAAGATATCACCTGGCAATCTTTCCCTTGGTGAGAAGATTCATCTATTAAACCAAAGTTTTTCACTATAAAAATGTATTTAATGTTATTTTTTCAGTGGACAAAGAGGTTTTTCTACCTGCTTACCTCTGCTGTGGCTGCCTCATCCCTGGGAATGTCCAGGGCTGGGTTGGACAGGGCTTGGAGCAACCTGGGGTAGTGGAAGGAGAACTGGATGGGCTTTGAGGTTTCTTCCACTCCAAACCACTCTGTGGTTTTATGATTCAGAGTTTTCTCTGAAAACACAAACATTTCCAGCCAATATTTTTTATAAACCCCAAGGTCATTTCATTTTTTTGGGAAGGCCTTTTCAGAGAGGTAAAAAAAAAAAAAAAACCACCAACCAAACAAAAAACGAAAAACCACATTGGACGAGCTTTGCTGGCTAAACCTGAGGGGGAAAAAAAAAAATCTGCATTACTTAATTCCCTCGTAGAGATGTTTTAGTTCCACAAAGGCGAAGGTGCCGGTGCTGCAGGTGTGCGAGGGGGTGATAAGTGCTTTTCACACATTTAGCAAAACGCTGTGGAAATAAACGACCGCATTCCCGAGCATTTGAAGCCCCTGACGGATTCCTTATGGAAAGGAAGCAGCCGTTCCGAACAGGCCCAGGCCAGGACTTTTGCGTTGAATGGATGGAACTCTCTGAAGTGCTCGAAAAACGCGGAAAATCCCAACGCGCTTGAACGGAACCGTTACAACTTCGCAGCCAAAAATTCGAGCAATCATCGGTGTAACAAATAAAAGGTCTTTGTTCATTAAAACAAACACTAAAGAAGATAAGAATTTGATTTAAGTGTTAAATAGTAATAAATAAAAGGTCTTTGTTCATCAAAACAAACACTGAAGGAGATAAGAATTTGATATAAGTGTTAAGTGAGAGGTTTCAGGATGTGGGAGGAAGCACAAGTATCTAGCTTAGGAATTACACAAAGTAGCTCACATAATAGATTGTATAACCAAATATGTACAAGTTAACCCTTAGGTCAAAGGCGGCCTGTGAGAAGGAGCAGGAGGAGAAGGAGCCTTCATCCCGACGACCACCGGTGGGCAAAATACGACCTCCTAGCAAGAGGCTGCGCAGAGGCAGAGTACACCGAAAAGACACGTCAACCAGAGAGAAAATGCTATAAAAACAAAGGAGTGAAGGGGGAAATGCGCGCCGTTGGTAGAGCAGAGACTCCCCGGCCGCCCAGCGCTGTCTTTTGCTTGTTACCGCTTGCTTAATAAATTCTTGTTAACTATTTTACCTATAATTGGCCTCCCTGATTGATTTTGTTTATGACAATCGGCACGGCGCGGGTCTCCTTCCTTCTCCCACATCCTCTGCAGGCTGCTGGGATGGATTCACCTCATTCCCAGGCAGAGAGCATCTCCAGCAAGAACGAGGAGAGCCCCTGGCATCGGCAGGGCGAGAATCATTAGGCTGATTCTCCTCCATAATGAGGTGTTGTGGAGTAGAGCTCCATTGAAAAGCCTTTAAATAACGTTAGCATTGAATATAAAAACCTTCCAGGGAAATCAAATCCCTCGCTGCCTCGGGTTCTGCCTCTGAAAGGGAATCAATTTTCTTTGCCTGATAGCTCTCCCCAGCACTTAACGCCGATGGGGGAAGGCACTCATTGTGAGGGTTGCCCAGGAATTGCCTTCTGAAGGTCAAATCTTGGGGGAAAAAAAAAAAAAAAAGAATGAAGGAAAAGAAAGAAAACAAGGTTTGGTGACCCCTATCCTGATGGGAAGGACCTGCTGCAGCTGCTTGGGTGGGGAGAGGGGCAGGAATGCTCACGGTGGGGTTTGTTTGTAGGTTTTACAATGAGTCTGTGTGTGTGTCTTCCTTAAAATTCCAATCAGGAAGACAATCCCAGGCTGGGTTTGGGCTCGGGGGCTGTTTGGGTGTCCCTGGTTTAGCTGCAGCATCCTTGGCTTGCACAGTCCGAGCCAGCTGGAGCATCCAAACACGTCCTTTCCCTCTCTTTGGAGACAAAGCAATGCACGGAACCAATCCAAAAATTCCCAATTCCTGGCCGGCTGCTCCTTGGCTTCGCAGGGAAATCCCCTGCAAAGTGCAAAATCCAGGAGCCCTTTAATAACACACCACAATTCCCTCCTTCTGGAGTATCCACGTGGCTGTTCCCTGGATTTGCTCCTCTCTGCAGCTGTGAAAACCAGGAATGAACATTTTGGGTGTTCAGGCCACTCTCAATTCCTGTAGCACAACCCCCAGGAAGTCAGGGTGAATGAGTTTCCAAGTGTTAGGGAAATAAATCCACAGACACCTCAGGTTTGTGTCCAAAAAAGGAGACAGAGGAGTCCCTTTTACTTTATTCCAATAAAGGGAGAGGCCATGGGCCATTTCCCCTGGGATCTCTCACATTTTTGGAGGGTGCAGTCCCCTTTTTATCCCAATTTTCCTCTCCCTTTCCCCATGGGCTGAGGTATTTGAGAGGCTCAGACTTCCCAGAACTCCTGAGACCCAACACTCCCTTCTCATGTATAACCCCCCTCCTCTTTTTAATTTTTCTTCTTTTAATTCCTGGAATTCCTGGTTCTTCCCATTGTTTCTTTCACCTCTCAATACACAATTTCATTTATCAGTGGATTTACAGTTTATTTGTAAAGAGAAATCCCTTTCATTCCATCCATCAATCAGTGGAATTCTTCCCCTGGTCTCTTTTTTCTCTCAGTGCTGGTTTTATCTGCCAGCAGAGCCAGCGTTTGTTTGCAAAGACAAGTCCCTCATTCCTTTCACAAGGATAACAGGAGGCAGGATTTGGGCCAGGATGGATTCTCTGCAAAATGCAGAGCTCAGGGATTGTGTAAGACAGGGAGTGAAACATCAGAGTGGGGGTTCAGGTGCTGATGGGGGAACATTTCCCAGGAAAATCCCACTGGGAAATCACTTTCCCCATCAAATCCCAACTGCAGAGTGTCACCATAATGCACCCTAATGACAGCGAGGGATTTTAGAAAGTGGTTTTTAAAAAAAAGCTCTGGAATCCATCTGGATTCTCTTAGGAACAAGCAAAACCTCATCAGGGACCACTTCAAAGCCCATTTCCTCCTGCTTAAATTATCCCGTGTGCTCCTGCTCCTGCATGGACATTGTTCCATTAGGGATGAGTTTTGACTCTGCCTAATCTGAACAAACTGCACAATATTCCAGGGGTGATTTCCAGTTTGTTGGGAGCCCTGATTCCTGCAGGCAGCCTGGCTTGCCTTTGGAGCTGGATACAGGGGGGAATTCACAGCCCTCCTGCTTGATGTCCTGCCCAAAGGCTTTGGAAAATTGAATTAATTGGGTTTTTTAACAAAGTANTATATCTATATCTATATTTATAGAAATAGTGTATATATGTCTTTTATCTATAGGCCATAAAAATTCATAAGGAGGGTTTTACACCCCCCAAAACTGTGCCAGGCCATAAAAATTCATAATGGGGGTGTTGTACCCCACAAAATTTTTGCTAGGGCATAAAAATTCAAAATGGGGGGAGTTTATACCCCAGAATTTTGCTAGGCCATAAAAATTCAAAATCGGGGGTGTTTATACCCCAAAACTGTGCTAGGCCATAAAAATTCATAATGGAGGTGTTGTACCCCACAAAATTTTTGCCATAAAAATTCATAATTGGAAGAGTTTATACCCCAAAACTTTGCTAGGCCATAAAAATTCACAATATGTGGATGTTTAAAGAAATTAAGTTTTCAGGGAGCTGAAGTTTCCTCCTACTGGAAGTGAAGCAAAGCTGTGTGGATAATGAATTTTTAAAGCAATTAATGGGCCAAACTGAGAGAAAGCAGGTTCAAATGAAATAAAGTTTCATTTTTTGTCTTTAGGGCCAACTTAATCTATTTCCTTATATCCTAGAGGAGATCTAGAGGGGAGTTTTAGGGATGGTTGATCCTGTTGATGTTTAGCTTTTCTTTTCTTTTTTTTTTTTCCCCAAGTAGATCAATTTTACCATTTTGGAATGAGGCATTGGGAGGAAACATTCTGAATCTGCTAAATTCAGAATTCACATCTCATCCATCCCTCCCAAAAAAGTGCTCTGCTAATTTTAAATGAATCCCTAAATTTATGCTCCACAGAAGGGAAACAAGTGGCAAGAACAGACTCGAATCTTTGGCTGAGAATTTTGAGATGCAGCCCTGGGGAGGAGCTGGAAGACTCCAGAGGATCCTAGGGAAGCACAAGAAGTGACACCTGGGAGATTTGGGGGAGGTTTTTGCACATTCCATGCCCCTTTCCCATAAATTCAACCTCTCTCCTTGTCCAAACCCCACATAGGGAAAACAAAGAAAATAAAAACACAGCAGCACAAAGCCTTGAGATCCACACAGCGATGGGGCCATCCCCTGAAATAATCTGAAATAATCCACTGAAAAACTCCTGTGTTTTTGATAAGATGTTTCAGGTATTATTACCAACCTGGAAATTTGCTAATTCAGTGCAGACAGGGAAAAAAAAACAAACCAAAACAAAGCAGGGATGAGATTTTTCCACAGCTCTTTTTTGCTCAGTGAAGGGAATCGAAGATGAAACGTTCACAATGGACTGCAAATCAATATCAGCCTGGCAAGGCTTTGACACGTTTGTACCTTTTATGAAGGAGTAAAGAGGATGGAAAATAAATGGAAAAAACCAATATTCCAGAGCACAGAGAGCTCTGTGTGTGATCTGATGGGTGCTGAGGGATGTACCCCCAGCTGGGAACACGCCAAACATGACCTGAAAATAAAGAATTCAGGGGCTGGGATGAACCAGCTCCCTGTGGGCTGTCTTTTATTAAAACAAATTATATTCCTCTTTTATGAAGTTAATTTATCCCACAGCTGAAGAGTGAGGTGGTTTTTATTCTCTGGCTTGAATTTTATTTGGTTTAAGTATCTGAATAAGCAAACCATGGTGAAGGCACATGGAAAAGCCTCCCGTATCCAGGTTTTTCCGTGGGATGCAGAGTGTGATGCCAGGAAAAGGCCAAGGGACCACAGCAATAAATAAAAGGTGGGGTTTTTGGAAGGTGTCACTCAAAACATAACTCTTGCTATGCTGGTTTGCTGTAAAAAAGGTGTCCCAGTGTGGTTTTCCACAGCTGGGAATCAGCCAAGGTTTTGACAGGGGCTGGGAGGGAATTTTTGGCAAAAAACGTTGGTGAGGTTTGGCAAGGCTTTGACAAAGAACTGAGGAAAATCAGTGGGTCTGGCTCAGATTTGGATTTGCACAGACAGCAAGGACCCACAGAGATTTTGGCAAGAGCCAAATCCCTGCTCTTTTGGCCCCCTGCAAACCCCAAATGGGAACTGCTGAACCCCCTTTTGGGAACGATGAAGAGGAGGGAGCTGATCCTGCTGTGCCTGATGGAGGAAGGCAGGGAAGAAGAGCTGTGGGGCAGGGTCTCAAATGCTCCCCATTACCCCATAAACTCTGTGAATAATTTCATTATGTAGGAAGAACAATTCATTAATTTAGGAAGGATTTCTTCCCTGTGAGAGTGGGGAGGCTCAGGGTGCCCAGAGAAGCTGGGGCTGCCCCTGGATCCCTGGAATGTCCAAGGCCAGGTTGGATGGGCTTTGGAGCAAACTGGAATAGTGGGAAGTGTCCCTGCCAATGGCACTGGTTGGGTTTTAAGGTCTCTTCCAACCCAAACCATCTGGAATTCTGTGATCCTATAACATATTGGGAAATGTTTGAAACCAATGCAAAATTTGATGGAGCTGCCCTGTGCCTGCTTTTCCCTTGGGATTTCAAGCCAGAGGATTCTTGTTGTTACAGAACTGGTTTGGTGTTTTTAAAGGACAGAGAGTTCAGGTGGCTGTGGTGTATGTTGGGAATTCTCAGCATCCCCCAGCTCCCTGTGGCAGGAATGATGCCCTCATTTAAATAAAGCCATGATGGAAAGCCTGACTCTTAGGGAAACCAGGATCTGCGTGGATCGCACCGAGCCCCTCTGATTTACACACATTACTTATGGAAAAACGGGCTCTGAAGAGCCCAGGAGAAAATGAAGGTGTGATTTCCTCTGCTGCCACTCCTGGGCTTGTCCTCTATAATTTCAAAAGGCACAAAACCACTTCAAATTCTCCCTCAATCTCCCCTGTCTTTGTTTGCTGTCGGAGCCGCCCGTGGCTCGTTACGCTCCATCCTCTTGGCTCCCCTGCAATCTTCGGGCTGTTTAGGCCTGGAATAATGTAATCCAATTTTCTTTGTTGCCATAAAGGCCTTAATTACGGCTTCACGGGATATTGTAATCAGAACACGCTGGGTTTTTCTCCTGTGTCCATCAGTGTCCTTGTGTTGTCGGGAGCACTCAGAGAGGCCAGGGATGAATTTATCCAGCACCAGTTTTCCTCCAGCAACACGAATTCTCAGCTGGCTTGGAATTTCTGCCTTTCCCTGGAGGTGATTGCCACAGCAATGTGATAATCTCTCATTTGTGCCAGCGCTGATAATGTTGTTCCCACTTGGATTTTGCCCGTTGGCATTTGCAGGAGGGGTTTTCATTTTGCCCAACCTGATGTGGATTTGGAGCCCTCGGGGTGAGCAGGAATCTGGCAAAAGTCACTGTGGTCATTGACAGCTTTGCTTAATTAATACTGGGCTGTGTCTGAAGCAAGAAAAAAATAAAATTAAAAAAAATAATAATTTGGATGCTATCTTGCATTTTCCAGGGAGATTTTTTTTATCAGAAGTGCATTTTTATTGCAAAGATGCAGTTGGCTGGTGTGTGATTCCCAGTCACCTCCCCAGCTGCAGAGGGCACGGGATGGAGCCAGGATTTGGAGGTACCTGCAGCCTCTGGCATTTTCCAGAGCAGGAGGATTTGTGCCCAGTGTGGGCACGGAGAATCATGGAATCACAGAACCATGGGATCACAGAATCCTGGAATCACAGAATCCTGGAATGGCTTGGGTTGGAAGAACCTTAAAGGCCATCCCATTCCCAGAGCAGGGACACCTTCCTGTATTCCAGGGTGCTCCAGCCTGGCCTGGAAATGGATCCAGGGCTGAGAATTTTCCTTGTGGCTGTGGATTTGTTGAAATTCCCATCATTTTGTGTCCAGCCTGGCTGAAGGCAGGAAGCAGGAATGCTCTGGGAATGCTGTCCTGGGATGTGCTCTTGCTCTACCTGAACCTTGCCAAGCTCTCCTGGATTGGGAGCTCTGGGCTGGTTTCTCTGCTGGAAAAGCAAATTAAATCTCTTCTGTTATTGGATCATTCCCAAAGTTTCTTCCCATGGACAAAGGACCTGAGTCTATTCCTCCCATCCCACCTCCAGTTTGCCCTGGCTGGCTGAGGGTGGGATTCATCCTCCTGTTAAATGCTCCTGTGGGATTTTCCAAAAGGGTTTCCAACGCTGCCCTTTTGAAATAAAAGCCCAGGATAGATTATAGCTCTTTCTCATGTTTAATCCCTGAATATATTGGGAGTGATTTTATTTTCCCAGAAATACCCTTTGCCTGGTGTGTGGATGACCCCGGGGAGCCCTTTCAGGAAGGTCCTTGACAAAGGGAATCCAGCTGGGTGTGAAATGAGCCCTTTTGTCCCTCGGAAAGGCGGGGTGGGGGTCGGGATCGATACATCCCTGACTCTGGAATAGCCGCAGACTTGGCAACAATGGGAAAAGAGATTCGAAAGGTTCCTGCTGGACGCAGCCAGTGGCAAATAATAATCACCGTGTTAGCAGGAGATTTAATTGCTCGTGTTTTAGTGCTCCAGCTGCAGCCCTGAGCAGGGAACGGTGCCCTTGGATGTCGTTCCTCTTCTCCTAAAACCTCACAGTGAAATCCCAGCTCCACCCAAATCCAGCCAACCTTTGGAATATTTGCAGGCAAGGCTCTTCCCTGGCTCCAAGTGGTGTTATCCATCCTGGGAATAACCTGGGGGGGAAAAAAAAGCCCCTCCTGGTTGGTGGCTGCTTGAATCTTTTTGTCCCGTTTCGAATTCATTAATCCACATTTTTCCTAATTCCATTTATGGCCCCATGAAGGAAAGGCAAAGCTCTGTCTCCAGCAGGGAAAACACCCAGTGTTATTTGCATGTATGCAAATTGAGTGACTTTGCAGAAATTTCGGGAATGGGGACAGGTTGTGGGGATGGAAAACTCAATGTCAGTGGGGAAAAAACAGGCTGGGAGCTCCTTTGCTCCACATCTTCTCTCCATTCGGAAGCCAATCCAAATAAAAGCTGCCATAACTGTTTCCTCTGCCCAGGAAAAAAAAAAAAAAAAAAANAAAAAAAAAAAAAAAAAAAGAAGAGGTTGAATTGTGGTGTTTGTGCTGTTTGTTTTTCCCTGAATGTGGAATTTATTTTCCCATTTTATTGCCTTGCAGATGGAGAAAGGCTCTTTGCACTGAGCATTCACTCAGCTTTGAACCACAGCCTTTGTGCCTTCCCAAGCGGAGCTGCATGAAATTCCTTAATCAAATATTCCCAGAAAATGTAAAATCAGCCCCATCACTGTTATTTCTCTACTTACACAAGTAATTTTTGGAGGCTGAAAAGCAGCCTGTAAAGTTCACTGCAGCATTTCCAAATTCCATGGTCCTGATATTTGGGTTTAATCCTAAAATGCCGTCGAGGGGTCGTGCTGGAGCTGCTTCGTTTTCTCAGGAAAAAAAAATTAATTTAACGGTGAAAATGGAGGAGTGAATAAATTTGAAAGGGTTTTCCCCCTCCTGGCTTTTTCAGAGCAGCAGGAAGACGAGAGCCCAGCCCTTCCCAGAGCTCCCTCCCAGCAGTGTCAAGGAACATAAATCCCACTCACAGCCTCATGTGGATGTTGCCCCCTCCCTGCTTTATGGTGGACATGATTTAAACCTTCCCAGACTGAATAGTCCCAGTTAATTCTCATTCCTGCTTGCTGGAAATGCATCCCTGCTCCTGGGCCAGCTCCCAGGACAGAGCTCACGGCAGCTGTGCCACCCCTGAACCTCGGGGAATCTTAAAACAATGAAGGATTTTCCAATTTGAATTTTGATTTGGAAGCCGCCAGTTGAGAGCTTTGCATTGAAATAAGGACTCAGCATTTGGGAAGAATTCCCATCCAAATATCCCACATTTCCTCGGCTTTGTTTCTCCCACAGAATCCCAGGCTGGTTTACTTGGATCCCTTTTGCTTTGGTGTCACGACCCTGCCCTTTCCTTCCTCCTTCCGCGGGCTCCGCTCGCCATTAAATCTCCAGATTCTGACACGGAGCCGTTCCTGCTCCGTGGGTTTTTCCCTCAGCTCCTCTCCCCAGGGATGTGGGATCCATCCAAGGACTGCACATCTCTTCAATAGCACTTAGGATGATGCTTAAAGAGAGCCATACATGGAATTTCTGCCGTTAGCTCCGGAATGAGCCGCTCGTTCCCGCTCCGATGGGGAGCTCACAGCCACAGCTTCCCAATATTCCACTCCTGGGTGGGTTTCTGACATTTATTTCATGGAATTCCAGGGTTGGAAGGGGTGTTCCCACTCCCATGGGGTGCTCATATTCCCCAGATTTCCAATATTCTGCTGCTGGATTTGTTTTTGGCATTTGTTTCATGGAATTCCAGCACTGGGAGGGACCTCCCTGCTCCAATGGGATGTTCACAGCCACAGTTTCCCAATATTCCACTCCTGGATTTGTTTTTTGCATTTATTTCACGGAATTCCAAGGCTGGAATGGACGGTCCTTCTCTGATGGGGCGCTCACAGCCACAGCTTCCCAATATTCCGCTCCTGGGTTGGTTTTTACATTTATTTCGTGGAATTCCAGCATTGGGAGGGACCTCCCTGCTCCAATGGGGCACTCACAGCCATAGCTTCCCAATATTCCACTCCTAGATTGGTTTTTGCATTTCTTTCATGGAATTCCAGCATTAGGAGGGACCTCCCTGCTCCAATGGGATGCTCACAGCCACAGTTTCCCAATATTCCACTCCTGGATTTGTTTTTTGCATTTATTTCACGGAATTCCAAGGCTGGAATGGACGGTCCTTCTCTGATGGGGCACTCACAGCCATAGCTTCCCAATATTCCACTCCTGGGTTGGTTTTTACATTTATTTCGTGGAATTCCAGCATTGGGAGGGACCTCAAGCTGATCTGATTCCAAGGGATTCCCTGGCAGGGACACCTTCCACTATCCCAGGCTGCTCCATGCCCTGTCCAGCCTGGCCTTTGAGAATTCCAGGGATGCAGATGGGACGTGCAAGGTGGGATTTTTCCCTCTAAAACCTGGATTGGGCGTGGAAGGAGGCAGCCTCTAAAAGATGAATGGAGCTCTTGATCCCAGCAGTGCTGAAACAACTCTGGCATTGCTCAGACATCTGAGGGCTGCCAGCATTCCCAGAGATAAAAGCTGGAGCGGGAATGTTCTTCTGTCTCCGTGACATCGTTCCTCGTGTGGTTTTTTTTTTAAACCCTTTTTATTTTTCCCTCCTCTTCTGCCTATGTAAAATAAAGGAATGGGACAATAACGAGGGTCAGGTGGCGGGGTTGTTATTTAAGGCTGGAACCCCTTGTAGGCTTCCAAATAATTTCCAGAGTTATCGGGTAATCAAAGGCGGGAATAAAAATGGGAAGATCAAATAAATAACGTGGAGCTAACGAAGCTCCATCCGCGTGCCAGCAAATGTCAGGGTAAAAAAAGGGTTGGACATGCAAATTCCTCTTCATCCTGCTCCCCGGGGAAGAGTTCAGACAGGCTCAAGGTCATCTTAGACATTGTGATTTAGGCATCAATTGGAAGAAAAAATTCCAATGGGAATCCTTTCTTTGTTTGCAGGATTTGCTCACCAAGGAAGCCTCAAATCTGAAATCAGCTGGGGCAGAAATGGGGCAGAAATTCCCAGATCTGGGCTGGAAACTGGAGCGTGCCCATCTCCACTGGGAGGGAACTGGTGGGGCTGGCAGCACCCCAGATATATCAATAAACATGATATTATATCAATAAATGTAATATTGTATCAATAAATGTGATATCAGATCAATAAATGTGAGGGAAGGGAGAAATTCTCCTTTTTTTCTGGATACCCCAAACCAGGATCTGTGATATCTCCACATACAGCCCCAAATTAATTGTATTATTTAATGAGGCACTCTCAAAAATATGAGGAGCAATTCAGGCCTGACAGAGGGATGAATTAGATCATCTAATTCCCTAAAATATGAGGGTTTGGAATCCTAGAGCCCCAAGGATATCCTGGGAAGGAATTACTATTCCCTTTAGCTCCTGGATGAGTCCTGGAGCCCCAGGGATATCCCAGGAAGGAATTGTGTCCCCTTTGGCTCCTGGATGGGTCTTGGAGCCCCAGGAATATCCCAGGAAGGAATTGTGTCCCCTTCAGCTCCTGGATGGGTCTTGGAGCTCCAGGGATATCCCAGGAAGGAATTGTGTCCCCTTCAGTTCCTGGATGAGTCCTGGAGCCCCAGGAATATCCCAGGAAGGAATTGTGTCCCCTTCAGCTCCTGGATGGGTCTTGGAGCTCCAGGGATATCCCAGGAAGGAATTGTGTCCCCTTCAGTTCCTGGATGAGTCCTGGAACCCCAGGAATATCCCAGGAAGGAATCCTTTCCCCTTTAGCTCCTGGATGAGTCCTGGAACCCCCGGGATATCCTGGGAATTCTGTTCCATCCAATTTCCACCCAGATTCCTTACCCACTTTAAGCCACATCTTGGCTGCTCTCCAAAATGTAAACAGATTTCAGGGCTGGGACTCAGGGAGTCGTTTCAGATGTGCTAACTGGGATTTTGGGAATTTGGGACTCCTGAAGCCCCAGGCCTAAAAGGAACATTGTTTTCCCTCTGATGAGTCCTTTTGCTGAACTCCAGCCAGGGCCTCCCTGGATTTTCCCACCAGTATCCCTTTGTCTGGCAGGGCTGAGAAGGAAAACCTGTTGCAAGCATTAAATATTTTCTGATGGCTCATCTGCTGAATCGTGGCTCTGTGGGATCAGATTTCTGGGATACAGAGCAATTCCAAGTGTTTCTAATACTACAGCTCTGAGGACACTGCCAGCTGTGGAGGTGACTGCCTGGGGACACGCCAGGGGAGTTTTCCAGGGAAAAACTTTCCTTCCCATGCTGCCAGCAGGTGATTCCTGGTGGAGGGATATTTATGGGACACGGATTGTGCTGCTGAGCTGAACTTGGGGGAAAAAGCAGCACCAGAGGGGCTGGGGAGGAGCTTGATGTCCCTGCCTCGGTGTGGCCATGAGTTTTTCCTGCCAAATTTCAGATTTTGGCATCAGTATTTCTGAGGCTGAGTGCTCAGGCTGGGATCTCTCTGGGATTTTTGGTCATTCCCACTGAGATTGGAGCAAGGACCACGATGAGCTGTGGATGCCTCGGGGAAACCCTTCAAACGTGGGTGGGAGTAGATAAAAACTCCTCCCGCATGGAGCAAAATTCTCGTTTGGAAGAATCTGCCCCCAGGAATGGAAATCCAGGTGTAACAACCCCAGGATCTGCAGCAGGGAACAGGACAGGGATGTGCAGCACCACAGGTGTGAAGGAAATGTTCTCCAGGTGTGGTTTATCCTCCTGCTCCGTGTTTTGGGAATTCTGTGAGGATGGAGGATGAAAGATGGAGGGGGAAAGGTGGAGGATGAAGAATGGGAGGGGTGGAAGGTGAAAGAGTGGAGAATGAAGGATGGAAATTGAAGGGTGGAAGATGAAGAATGGAGGGAGGAGGATGAAGAGCACAGGATGGAGGGTGGAGGATGGGGATGGAAGATGAGGATGGAGGATGGAAGGTGGAAGACAAAGGATGGAGGGTGGAGAATGGAGGATTGAGGGCAAAAGGTGGAGAGTGGAGGATCAAGGATGGAGGATGGATGGTAGAGGAGGGGAGATGGAAGATGAAGGATCGAGGATGGAGAGCAGAGGATGAAGGGTGGAGGATGAAAAATGGAGGGTGGAGGATGAAGGGTGAAGAGTGGAGGGTGGAAGATGAGGATGGAGGATGAAGAGTGGAAGATGAAGAATGGGAGGGTGGAAGATGAAAGTCGGAGAGTGGAGGATGAAGGGTGGAAGATGAAAGGTGGAGGATGAAAAATGGAGGGTGGAGTATTGAGGGCAAAGAGTGGAGATTGGGAGATGGAAGGTGGAGGGTGGAGATGGAAGATGAAGGATCGAGGATGAAGATGCAAGACGAGGATGGAGGATGGAAGGTGGAAGATGAAGGATGAGGGTTGGAGAATGGATTGAGGACAAAGGGTGGAGAGTGGAGGATGGAGATTGGGAGATGGAGGGTGGAGAGTGGAGATGGAAGATGAAGGATCAAGGGTGGAGAGTGAAGGATGGAGGGTGGAGGATGACGAATGGGAAAAGGAAGGTGGAGAATGTGGGATTGAGGATGAAGGATGGGAAGTGGA
>VZTR01033834.1:8046-25099 GCA_013400775.1 Chaetops frenatus | reverse complement strand
CAACAACAACAACAACAACAACAACAACAACAACAACAACAATAAGCCAGAAATTCAGCCAGAAACTTCCTAATAATAATAATAATAATAATAGGCCAGAAATTCAGCCAGAAACTTCCAGAATTTTGTATTTCAGGACCAGAAATGATTCCTGCCTTGCTGGAGCAATGGGTTGGCCAACCAGGGGATGATCCAGTGGGGTTGGGGATCCTCAGGGCCCAGTCTTGGCTGTGGAGTTCCCTTCCTGTGTGCACGCCCTGCTGAAGGATCCTAATGACCATTCATTAATTAATCCCGAGAATTAAGTGCTGTCCATGCACTTCCCAATCCCTGGGGAGCTGGGATTTGTGCTGCCAGCAAAGTTTCCCCACCGTGGAGAGGAAATCATGGGAGAAAAACCGTAGGAAGCTGCTCCGGGGATGGATTCCTGAGGGAAAGACTTCCAAGCTAAATAAAAACCTGGGAAGAAGCATTTCCTATCAAGGATCCATGGAATGGGCTGTGACTCAGGAGCCCTGAATGGAAAAGCTGCTGCCACCTGGCTTTATCTCAGCACCAGCAGTGCAGGGACAACCTGCCAGGGATGCAGCGGTGCCCAGGGAAGGGTGGCATCACCTGGCACATTCCTAACAGGACACCCCAGCTGTCATTCCTGATCCCTGCTCAGAGTGAGCCTGAGCAGAGGCAGAGTGAGGGGAATAAAGCAGGGATTGATTGATTCCTTGCAAGGCCTCCCAAGGCCCCACCCTGGCAATGGCAGAGCCCGGCTGCAGCCCCTGCCAGGATGGGCCTCAGCATGGACACAGAAAAGGGGCTTTGCCCACGGGGTTCCACACTTTGATCAGTTCTGCTCCATTTGCAGATTGAGGGGAAGTGCCCAGTGAATCCCTTGGGATGATGAAGTTCCACCCTCCTTGCTCGGCCTCCTCTTTTTGAGGTTGTTGGTGCTTTTGGGGCTGAGGTTGGGAAGGATTGTCCTTGGACCTTGGGCTGGAGAGAATTGTTGTGACTGAGTGCCCTGGGAAGGGAACTCAATAACACTTAATTTGAGGCTAAAGCAGTACAGAAAAAGAAAAAATCTTAAAACTTAAGGCACCACTCCCCCTTGGATGCAACATTCCCAGGGCTCAGGATGGCTGGAAAAGCCCTGGGAAGCTCAGGAAGGTGGCATTGTCCCTGGAAGTCTCTGTCAGGTGGGGGGATGATCCCTGCCCTCCTTTGCCATCCACGTTTTTCCTGTGGAAAAGGCTGAGGGGGGTTTTGTTCCCAGTTAGCCAGGGAAATAAACTGGGATAATACATCATGGGTGTGCAGGAAATGGCAGAGTTAACGAAACCCAATTCCAGGCTTCCAGGCTGAGCCGACATTTGCATTTTTCTAACTTCAGTAATTTCCCAGGCTTTGGATCTGGCTTCAATGAGCACACAATTCCTTGTTTTCCTGATGGGGAGGGCGGGTTTCAAAAAGCTCCCTCCACGTGCTGAATTCAAGGGGAAATGCTTTTCCTTCATATCAATCAAGCTCTTTTAAACAACTCAAGTTCATTTCACGCTCTTCTCCCTGATTTCTGTGCCTCGTGACCAGCAGGAGAAGAAAAGCTTGGAAATAAAACCAAGCTTGTTTGGCAAAAACAGGATTTGCAGAAGCAAAATGGAATTTTAAAGCTGGTTCCTCCCTTTGTCCTGCTTTTTGGGCAGGAGTAGGCAGGAGAGGGATGAAATGGGGAGGATTTTATCCTGCAAATCCACCTGAAATGCCACTTCCAGATATCCTGGGTGATTTTCACTTCCAAAAGGCAAAGCTTATCCAGTATTTTGGCCAGCAGCAGGAAATGCTTCATTCCCTGAGGAATTTGGGGTCCCAAACCTTTGGCATCTCCAGGAACTGGCTGAAGCTGATTTGATTTCTCATGGAGAGGCTGGCAAACCTGGGAATGGATTCTAGGAGAGGCTGGAGATCATGGAATCACAGAACCATTAATGCTGGAAAAACCTCCAAAAATCTTCCATCCCATGTATTTACTGAAGGTGAGGGTCAAGGGAAAACACTCCTTTAGTCATCCCACTGGTGTCAGCCGTGGATTATGGAATATTCCCTTCATCCACTCACACTGAGGGTGTCTGGAGCTGCTTTCCAATTTAAAAATCTTCGTTTCCACTGGATCCTGCCATTGGGAAGGCAGATTTAGCCCAGGAAAAAGGGGCAAAAGAAAGAGAAATACAGGGAAGGAACCACATAGAGGAACAGCCTATGGAATGATGTGGCGGGGCTGAGCGTCCATGGTCATCCCAAAAATCTCTACCCTGATATTGTTGCATTTCGGAGAAGCAAGGAAAGCGCCCCAAAATTTTGGATAAAATCTTCTGCTGTCATTTCTCCATGGATTAATCTCTGGCTATTTTTTTTTTTTCCCCCCGAGAAAATCTCGCTTTGCACTCTAGAAAAAAGGATGCATCCCCCCTTTTCCTGTCTTTATTTATTCCAGCTCAATTCTAATTGTTCCTGTAAACCCCAATTCCCAGAGGGCACTAAAACCAAAGAGGCTCCTTCCAATTCCAAACCAACGCTCTGTTGTGCCCTTAAATCTCTTTCTTACCCACTGTTTCGGAAACCTGCCGTCCTTTTCTTTGCTATTCCTGCTTTTTGCTCATGAAGGCAGGAAAAAGAGGCTGCTCCTCTCCCTTTTTCTCTCTTCTCCAAGACATAAAATGAGCAGCCTCCTTCCCGGCTTTTGTCAATGATCACCGGCTGCCATCTCCTATCAAAGCTCTTCCAGGAGCGACAGAGCGGAAAAAATAGGAAAGGACCAGGAGAGGAGCATCCCATTGAGCACGGAGCACTCAGCACCCACGCCTGGCTGCCTGAGGGGCAGCTCAGATCCCAGGAAAAGCCGCCGAAAAAAACCAGAGGAAAACGGCAGGAACCCCACGCTGCTCATTTCAGCATCTCCGGGACAATCGCTGTTATTCCAAACGGACGCGGGGGTGGTGGCTGGAATAAACACGGGCCAGGGAACACGGGTGAGGGGCGATTTCCCTCCATCCTTAATGGATTTGTGTTTTCCTTGTGGGCAGCAAAGCGTCCTGGTGTTTTCCTGGCGGGATCGGTCTCGCCGTGGGGTGGCGGCGGGGACCCGCCAGGCGTTGAAGAGCAAATTCTTCACGGGCCAGATGTTGCCACCTTTGTCCTCTCTAAGTGGTGCCTCTCCCTGCCCCATCCAAGGGGAATGGGAGTGGAAGGGATGAGGGAGCCTGCGGGGGGTCCCTCGGAGCCGTGGCCTTGCGGTTGCTCATTTTAATGGGGGTTTGTTTGGAGCAAACCAAGGAATTTGTCCTCTTCTTTCAAGTGGAGTGAAAAAAAACCCCAACGACCCGACAGCACAGCAGCTCTTCCCTAACATTGTCGTTCATAGATATTTTTATGCAGGATTTTTGGCTAATTACAGCGTGAAACGCCAGCTATTCCTTTCCAAAGTCTTTCTGCATCCTTCCCTAAATTCATTAATTCTCTTTATCTCAACTCCAAGGTCACATTTAGGCAGAACTCCTTTTAATCTGCCCTTTTTGAAATTTCTTTTTAGCAAAATATTTGGCAGCACTTTAAAATATTCACCTCGAAATGTGTCCTTACTTCTCGGTGCCCTCTTCCAAAGTCTTCCCACAGCTTTTCCCAAAGAAGTTGTTAAAAAATAATTAAATCAATGTTTTTTTAACCTTTTGCCTGGAATAAATTCCAGGAAAATATTAAAATAGCAGGAGAACCTCACCTTTTCAATGTTGCCGTGGACTATTACTGCAAAGTTGAGTGGAAAATAATCAGATTTCCATATATTTCCTCCTCTACCAGGAATCAGGGGGATCATTCCCATCCCAGGTAAAATATGGAAATAAATGATGGAGAAATTCAAGGGATTTCAAGAAACCTCAAAGATCCGCCTCATTAGGTGAATTGAGCCATTACGGTTTCTGAGAACTGGGAAGAAAAGTTGGAAAAATCATGGAAAAACACCCACAGAATGGCTGCCTTTTCTTTGTGTTATTCACATGGCTTTAGGGATTGATAAGGGAATCAGAGAGAGAGGGAAAAATGGGAAAAACCCCAACGAGCTCATGGAAAAGCCAAGGGCTTGATAGAAGACCCATCCTTATCTTCAGACATACCAGGAGTTGTTAAACACCTTTATTCCAAGTTCAGGGCAACATTTAGGGAAAATTCTATTTATTCCACCATTTCCCCCTTTTTTAAAGGAAATTTTTGGTAGAATTTTGGATAGTCACCTTGAAATTGGGCTGCACTTCATTTTTCCGCTCCTTTTGTGTTGATAAAAGACTTAAAATCAGGGTTGGGTTGAGTTAGCAAAGATATGAGAAGATTTAGGCAATATTTTGCTTTAAAATGGACACTGCTAAAGTTATCCCAATCCAAGGGGAAAGAAAGGACATATTTTGGGAAGCAGGACATTGGGGTGGCTTCGTATTTGCCACAGCAGATATTTAGAACCCTGATTTATTTATCTTAGAAGATAATCACAGAATATTCCAAGTTGGAAGGAACCCACAAAGGTCATCAAGTCCCGCTCTGGGAAGGGGGTGAATCCCACAACTTCGTCCATTTTCTCTCCAACCAACTGAGCTCATTTGGGATGATGGCCAAAAAAAGAGGGGAAAATGGAGCTGACTTCCCTTCCCAAGGCATTGTTCACATCCCCAGACATTTTTGTGCTCCTTTTTCCCCATCCCGCTCCAAGCTATCCTGGTTTCCTGCCCCGCATTCCCACTCCCCCGTTGCCTTTGGATCCTCCCCTCAACGGGAACATTTTCCATGTCTGTCACGGGCCTGCTCTCCCGGAGATTGCCTGGAGGCTGAACTTTGGTGTAACAGATTTTGACACCCCATATGGCCCTGGCGGCTCTCGGCGGCACGAGCTGAAATCCCGCTCGCCTCGCTGGCAACTCCGAATTTTCTGGGAGCAGCCTTGGCTTTTCCTCTTCCACGGCAACATCCGCATTTGGGAAGATTAATGTGCGGATCAGGCACTGGCAAGGAGCTGCAGTAAGTGACCTAATTGGTCTTTTCTGTCCCCAATTCCTGCATTTTATCAGAGGGTTCTTTGCCTCCGCGGCGCTGATTTGTCGGAGCTGTCACCACCGAGGGGAGGCGGGAGAGATGGCACTAACGGTGTCATCTAAATCCATCTTTTTTTTTGGCACCTCTGCCCCTGTGAATCACGAGGACCATCTGGAGAGCGGGCAGGCTGCCACGCTGGCAGATGGGCAGGGGTGTAGCAAGCTACGAGCCCGTGGATGATTATCAAACGCGCTGTTGGGCGAGCATTTCCTGCAGGAATATCCCGACAGCTTCCCGGAATGAGCTCCTGTGTCTGTAGGTAGAAATGAGCTGTTTAGCTCCCAAAAAAACCAGCCAAAATCCAGTCCCCGGCCTGGGAGGTGCCGGGGAGGGCTGGAGGAGGAAAGGCAGGGATTCTTCCCGGTTGTTCCGGTGGTTTGGCACGGCCACGGGATCCTCCTGGAGGCACAGTGGAGCCTCTTGGAGCTACAAGGTTTTAATGCCCAACAACTTCACCCACAATTGGGGGGAAAAAGTCCATCGTTACATGTAGTTTTAAATATGTATGTGAAAATAGAGAATCTATCTAATTATAGTTGGTAATTATCATGACTCCATTCCATCCCAACGGGAGCATTTGCCTCCAGGCCTGGTTCCTGCAGCTGGGGCACGAACACAGACAAGGCACAATTTGCTGCCAAGGAATATTTTCAGCAGGTCATCCATTGCTCCTGAATTTCTGCTCTCCCACGAGACGTGGAAAGCTGTTTTTCCCCTCACATCCAATTTATTTCTTTGGAATTCAGACCAAGCTAAGCTCTCTCCACCTGGGGACAGCGTGGGTGACAGTGGAGGTGGCTTCTCTGTGGATGGGGACATTGGGGCTCGTTTTTTCCCTCCTCCTTACACCCAGCCCCTTTGGCTTAACCAAATCTTGTGGATTTAGCTCCAAGGCACAGGTGCAGAAAGTCCTCAGTGCCCATCCAATTTGGAATTGTGGCTCTCCAGTGGAGCAGGGAGAATGGTGAGGATGCTGCTGGTGCTGCACTCATCCAAGGGGGTTCATTAGCATGGGCTCCCTGCCATCTCCAAGTGCCTGGATTTATCCTGGATTTATCCTGGATCCAAGCTGGAGCTGAGGTCCTGGGCCTGGCCTAACGAGCCTGGCCTAACGAGGCTGGGCAGCGCTCGTTCTGTGTGGAGCCAGTCCCGCTCTGGATGCGATTCCTGGGAATCACATCCCAGTGGAAATTCACTGGAATGGCATATTTAATGTGCAAACCGAGGTGCTCAGAGTTTAGATACCGATTAAACAGGAAGTGGAGCAGGAAAATTGAGTTATTCCTACTGGATCCCTCCAGGAGCGCTCCTGGGATACGGATCTGGGGAGGAGCAGCATCTCCAGCAGAGCTCTGATCCTTGGAAAATGGGGAAAAGTCTGGCAAAAGTGCTTTTTATTTTTTTTTTTTCCCCTTCTGGAATACCCAAGCAGAGCCGGGTTGGTGAGGGAATGACAGTTCTTGCCTCAGTGCTGTGGCCAGAGGGATCCGTGTGGGATGGATGGGATCCTGGGTGGGATGGGAAGATTTTTAATGAATTTAATGGATTTTAATTAATGATTGGTTTTGAGGTGGCTTAATGATCCTCCATGAGGTCTTCTTCCCAAACACCTCCAAGCAGCAGGTCCTGTGGGCTCCAAGCCCGGTGTTCCTACAGAGCACAGCATCTTTTCCCAAGTGGATTTCCATGGTTGGAGAAGGAAGAGCCAACCCCTGAGAGCTCAGGATACGACCAGATGGGAATTTGAGGGGATAAAATGGAAAAAGAGACAGAAAATGCAAAGTAGAATTCCAAATAAGAAGAGAGGAGTTTGAAATGTTGTTTGTTAACCCCCACAGAGCTGCCCAGCCAGGAATGATTTGAAACTCCTACGGATTTCCAAGTGGGAATGCAAAAAGTCTGATTATTCAGAAATGGAGAGGATCAAAAGGGGAGAAATGCCCAGAAAAAAATCTGCCATGCAGCACATCCATGTGGTAAAGGTTCCTTTTTCAGGCTGAAAAGCAGATCCATTCATATTTATCCCTCAGACCAATGTAAAATGTGAGATTAGGGCAGCAGGAATACTTTTTGCTAATAAGTAATTCCCTTTGGAAAATCAGAGGGAACAAAGAACAGTGTAAGGACCTGGAAAGGGTTTGAGATAAAACAAAGAGGTAAAACCATGACTGGGCTCCTCCAACTAAAGCTCCTCCATCCTGTTTGATGTTAATTCCAGATCTCAATTAGATCTTAGTCCAAGGTAATTGGAAAAAAAAAGCCCTGGGATGTGGAATTCAATGGGAGCTGCCCACACATCTCCAGACTTTGGTGGAGCCCCTCGGTGTGGAGAAGGGTTTTTACCACAAGCTGGGCAGATTTGTTCCTGTTTTATCTGGAATAATTCTCCCAGAGCACTTTGGCCACAAACAGAGACTTTAATTATAATAAAACACCCCCCTGGAACATCCCTACTCCGAGTGCATTTGGAATTAGGGAAGCCAGGGAAGTGGCTGCTCGTAAATCAGAGGGAGAAGCTGCTGAGTCCCCCCTCATTTTCCCAGTCCCAGCATCAACCTGTGGGATTTGGCACTTTTGGGAAGTACCCCTGCCTGTGTGGGATGGAATATCCTGATAGCCTGATTCCTAAATCCAGGTTCTTAGACATAACAACAAGCAGCCTGCAGGAAAAGAGCTGGATAACCCCACCTGCAGTAATTTATTAACAAAAGTCCTTCCTCTGGAATTTCTTTAAACTCTGCGTGGTTTTTTCTGCTGCCAAATTCACTTTGTGCTGTTGAAAATTAATTTTAATAATTTTTTCCCCCCTCATCAAGATTGTTATTTTCCACTTGGCAAATCCTGAGTTTTATCTGTTATCCCTAATGGAGCTTGAAATGATTCTGGGATTGCTTATTTATCTGGGATGTTCATCGTGATTTAAAAAATTGGTTCATTCCTTGGATCCAGATGATTTTTGGGAATATTAACACGGAGTTGATGGGCTGGTTGAGCTGCCCAAGCCCCAGAGCTCTTCCCTGCTGTCACCTTCCCTCTCCATGGAAAAGAAATCCTGGAATGGTTTGGGTTGGACCTCAAAGATCACCCAAAAGGCAGGTGTTGGATAAAGCTGGACCAAAGTGCTCGTGGGCATCTTTCAGATCCTTGGAATGATGCTGATGCAGATCCCATCAGTGCACATGGGATAATTTGTCCTTGGGGTTTGGGAAAATATTCCTCCTGCTCTCCTAAAGCTGCAGTCACACCCATTATCCCTACAAAACCTGGAGCTGGGAATTTTCAGGCACTTCACTGCTCCAAGCTGTGCCACCCCCTCCAGCTCTTGGAGCAGCCACGTTCCTGGAGCATTCCCATGGATCAACAGCCAACCTCCAGCACTTCTCTGTAATTTTCATAAGGATTGATTCAAAACCAGAGGGATAGACCTCAGCATTCCTGCTGGGACCGACCTCCAGCTCCCTGACCTGTCACATCCTGTGACAATGGATTTTCTGGGAGCAGGCTCTGGCTTTAAACCACTTCCCTTCCCTCCATCCATAACTGATCCCAGTCCCTTTATCCATATAATCCCTCCTGGAGGGCTTTGCTCCTGGCACTCCTCTCCGTAAGGATTTCCCTCCCAAACAACAACCCCGGAGCAAACGGATAAAGCCCTAAAATCCTGTCCCTGCTCCAATTTCCCTCTCCCCTGGAAAAACTCTGGGGAGCCAAAGGAAGGCCATGCCCAGTGGTGTCCGGGACAGTTGGTGTTGGCTGCTCCCCATCCCAAGGAATCTCTGGAAGTGGGAGCAGAGCCTGGAGCGCCCAAAGGAGACCTCAGGAGCTGAGCCGACTCCTCAGCAGCAGCAGCAGCAGCAGCCCATGGAATTCATCCAGGAACCAGTTTGGGATGATCCATGAGAAGTCAAATTCCCAGGGTTTCTCCTCGGGCGGCGGCTGGGATTCATCCTTTTGCCAGGTGAGCATTCCCATGTTTAACAAAGGTGATTTATTCCAGGGGTTCTTCCCAGTGTTCCTTCATTCCTCCCATTCCATCGGTGCCCGCATCCGAGGAAATCTCAGTTTTGTGGAAGCCCCAACAAATCCTTCACCCCAAAACACCTGGGAGAAGCACAAAACCAAGGGCTGGGATGGATTGGGAGCACAGAGAGGAGTTTTCCTGCTGGGAGCTACATCCCAGGGATTATGAGGGATCCTGGTGTCCCATCCATGGGGAAACCTCTGGATTTTCCTGGATCCCTGAGACGCTGCTGGGTCACCCCTTCTCCTGCATGGCAAGGGATGCTCCAACCCTCCCTGCAGGGATTTCCTGGCACAAGGCTCATTTTCCTGAGTGGGAAAAGAGTAATTAATCCGTGGAGAGCACACAGATGTGTTTATTCCTTGAAGGAATTGTTCATGGAGCGGGAATTTCTCCGTTCTCCGTGCAGAGCCCTTTGCTGCCTCACTCGGCACCATCCCAAGGCCATCCAGGATTTTTGTCCTTAATCAAAGACCCCAAAAAGCTGGAGTCATGTCTCATGAATTCCCTTTGATCCTCCACAGCCGGATTCAGGCTCTTTCAGGGTGGATTTTTATTCCTTTTTCTCTGCAGAAAATCCTTTTTAGCCGAAATTTTCCCCTGCTTGTAAAGCGTCCCATTATAACACTCCGGGCAGGAGGAGATTAATGTCAGCTCCCATTTTTGCATCCCTATGGATCAGAAGGGCCTTTTGTAATTCCCTGTTCTATTTTTTTGGGAGGGGGAGTGGGATTAAAATTCGCTATTCCAAAAAAAAAAAAAAAAAAAAAAAAAAAAAAAAAAAAAAATCTCCCATTGTGCCTTCCCGGGTTATGGCTTTTAGGGAAATTCCCTTTGCCATAAAAAGTGATTTATTTTCCTTGGCCTGCTGAGAGGCAGCTGAAGTGGCTGATCCCTGCCAGATCCATGGAATGATTCCCAAAGTTGATGGAGGGCTTTATGTTGTGGTTATAAAAGCAGGAGTTTTGGGATTTGCTGGAAAAGCCTCATTCCCCAGGCCAGGAGGAAGGTCTCCAGCAGGATCCATCTGCAAGCAATAAGGAGAGGAATTCTCTTGGAAAAGGCAGCTTGGAGGATTTGCTTTGGCATCCTCTGGGTGGCCTGGGAAAGGTGGGAAGCTCTTGGGAAGCACCAGCTCTGCACCAGCTGGGAAAGGGAATTTTTGTGGTACCAGGAAACTCTGGCTCCTTCCCACCCCTCTGGATGGTGCTGGAGGAGAACATCCAGCTCCTCATTTCCCTCTGGAGTGGGAATGTGCAGGGGGACAGCTCTCCTCCAAATCCTTCACTTGGGAAAACCCTGCTCGTTCTCCATTCCCCTGACTCCAGGTCTGCCTCGGTACCAATTCTTGGGATCATCCCAGCTGGAAATTTCCTGCCAGCACCTTCTGTTCTCCCAGCCCTCTGGAGCAAAACATCCAGTTCCTCATTTCCCTCTGAGCCAAGGTTCCAATGGAATGGGAATGTGCAGGGGGACATCTCTCCTGCAAATCCTTCACTTGGGAAAACCCTGCTCATTCCCCATTCCCCTGACTCTAGGTCTGCCTTGGCACCAATTTTTGGGATCATCTTAGATGGAAAATTCCTGCCAGCACCTCCTGCTTTCTCACCCCTCTGGAGGAAAACATCCAGCTTGTTATTTCCCTCTGGAATGGGAATGTGCAGGGGGACATCTCTCCTGCAAACCCTTCTTTTTGGAAAACCCTGCTCGTTCTCCATTCCCACTCCAGGTCTGCCTCAGTACCAATTTTTTGGGATCATCCCAGCTGGAAAATTCCTGCCAGCACCTCCTGTTTTCCCACCAGACCTGTTTAGCTTTGCTTTCTGCATCCAGCACGGATTTCTGTGGGAATTCAAGCTCGGTGTCACTCCCTTTCCTGCCTGGATGATCCCAGGTACCACCACCAGCAGGCTCAAAGAAATCCAAGCAGGAAAGAATGACCCAAACCCAAGGAATGGCCTGAAAATTTGGATGTCTGACCATCCTCAGCTGGATCTGGATGAGTTCCTGTTTCCTCACCTCTTTCGGGATTCTGTGCCGAGCTGGGAGCAACAGGAGGTGCCTGGAGCAAGAAAATGTGGAATCAGGAGATGCCCATGATCCTGGAATTTTGAGATTCCATGGCAGCAACAGCAATGAAGAGACCTCAGGAAGGAAATCTGGCTTGGAAAAAACATTGATTAAAATAAGGAGGGAACGCTGCTGGTGGTGTCCTGAATTTTTTCTCTCTCTGGATCCTGGATTTCCATCTCTCAGAGGATGATGCCATTTCTTGGCTCCTTTTTTTTTTTTTTTTTTTTTTTTTTTTTTCTGTTTACAGAGGGTCTTTTCTTCTCTGTGGTTTTTGGCTGGTAACTGCAGGGTTCCTGAGCTGCAAAATCTCATGGATTTGGAGGTGGGTTTGGAAAGGATGCTCCAGAGAGGGGAGGAGAAGGAGGAGGAAAAAGAGGAGGAAGAGGAGGAAGGAGAGGAGGAGGAAGTTGAAAAGGAGAAACTTACAAATGAGGAAAAGAAGGAGAGAAAGGAGTAGGAGAACAAAGAGAAGGAGAAGGAGAAAAGGANGGAGAACAAAGAGAAGGAGAAGGAGAAAAGGAGGAAAGGAGGAAAGGAGGAAAGGAGGAAAGGAGGAAAGGAGAAAAAAGAGAAGGAGAAGGAGAGAGGAGCTCCCAGAAATGTCAGGGCAGTGAGGGGATCTCCCTCCTCCCCCATCACAATTCCCAGACCTCTCCCCAGCCCTGGGAGGGGCTGGATTCCCCCTCTGGATGCATCCACCTGGGAATTGGCACCGTGGGGCACGAGGGGGGCTCAGGCTGTCCCAGGGGCTCCCACAAACCCAGCCCTTGCTGGGGCCCTGCCTTTGATTTCCTGCTCCAGGGATTCCGTGTCCTCACATGAGAGGGAAGCAGGGCTGTTATTTTGGGAAGAGGGACTTGGGAACAAAGCTTGGACTCATCCCTGTGTAGGGAACCACTCCATAACGAGCAGGGATTGGAAAAATCAGCCCCACTCTGGTCACAGGAGGGCTCTGGTGGATTTTTTTTTTTTTGTCCTTTTTTTAATTGCAAATCGCTCCAGTCCTGAATCTTCAAACAATTCTGTGTCTCCTTCCAGCTTTTTTGTGTATTTAAGTGGAGTAATTTGTGTATTTGGAGCTGGAAATTGGGATTTCAGCTGGGGACAATGGGGATGTGCAGGGAAGGGGGAGAGCTGACACCCCCTTATCACCCAGCCATCAGCATCTCTGCAAATATCAACTAAAAACCAGGAAAAAAAAAAAAAAAGAATATTCTAACTCCCTCATCCCAAAACACAGCAAATTCCTTGATTCCAGCCTCTCTACAATCCCTCTGGGGTGGATTCCTCCTCTGGGGTGTTTGAATTCTGTGTGACAACATTGGAGAAAATTGAAAAATTGAGGGGTGAAAACAAACAAACAAACAAAACCAAATAAACAACAACAACAAACCAACAAAAAACCCACCAAAACCCCCAAACAAACAAAACCCCAAACAAACAAAAAAACCCAAAAACCCAAACAAACAAACCAAAAACCACCACGACCACCACCACCAACAAAAACCAACCAACCAACCAAACAAAAAAACACCCCCCCCAAAAAAACCCCAAAAAAACACCCCACAACAAAAAAAAAAACAACCCCAAAAAACAAGGGAAAAATGGCAAAAAAAATTATCCTCACAAATTGTTCTCCCCAGCTATTTTCCAAACACTGCTCGGGCTGTGATTTCCTTGGCTGACAGTGGGAACCCTTGAAAGCCAGGAGAAGAATTGCAGAATTGCAGTTGTTAACAGCCATCTCCAAAAAGATCTTGCAGATCATCCCAAATTACCCAGCTGAAAGAGAAATCCCTGGATATTTCCTTTAATATCCGAGCTGTGGGAGGAGCCCATTCCCAGTTTCTACCCCTGACTGAAAAGATGAGGAAAATACAAATTGAGCCCATATTTATTAAAGTTGCTTCCCCTCCACCTCTCCCTTGTTTCCTTGGATTCCTTTTTCCTGCTCACCAAAGGGGCTGGAAGGAGCTGGGAGGGCTCATCCTGGAGAAAAGGAGGATCAGGGGGATCTTGTCCCTTTTCCCTGGTGTTTCCAGGCAAATTGATCCCCAAAAACCCAGGGAGAACGTTAATTAAACTCAACATTAGTGCCCATCATGCCTTGAATCCATGGAAAATTCACCCTTCATCTCCTTTAACCCACGGGAAAGAGCTGTCAGAGGTGTGTTTGGGGTAGAAGGATCTGAGGGAATGGAAGGTTTTAATTTGAAAAAGGAAGAATCCCCAGGCCAGGGGGAAAAAAAAAAAAAAAAAAAAAAAAAAAGCAAAGATTAANAAAAAAAAAAAAAAGGCAAGGATTAGACATGGAATAGCTCATTATGGAAACGTTGCAGAGCCGTTATTTTAAATAAGTGCATCTCATTCCAGAGGCTGGGATGGGAAGCGGGATGGATTGGGATAAATTTGCATTATTATTTATTCATGAGCTTTAAAAGGTTCATTATTCCTGACAGACAGCTGCTGTCAAAAGATTTATGGAGGGGAGCTCGTGTTTTCCCATAATAATCCTTAATCAATAAACACCGGGAAGCGGTGCTGGGAATCCCACGTTTCCAGGACACAGGGATGGCTCTAATTAGGAACAGGTGTTCATTAGAGGGAAAGCCAGGTCGTTCTCCCATTCCCCTCTAATTGCACACGAGCTGAGGTGAAGGTCAGAACCCACTGGGGCTTTATCCCAAAAATCCTGAGATCCCTGGAAGTGCCCAAGGCCAGGTTTGGAGCAAACTGGGATGGCAGAAGGTGTCCCATGGGTTAATTCATGGAGATGATTTATTTTCCCAAGAATTCCTTTGGTTATTCCCCACATTTGGTTATTCCCCAAATTCAGGCTCAGCTGGGAATCCTTGGGACAGAGAAGGAATTTGGTACAGGAGAAAGGATGGGCTCCAAATTCCTGTGGCAGATTCCACCTGGCAGATCCACTTCTCCTTCCCAAGGATTCCCAGCTGTGCCAGGGGCCACCAGCCCCATTTTCCCTGGACATCCAGGAATTTTTCCTGCTTTTCCTGCTCCCCTCAGCTCATCCCTGGCTCCAACCCCTGCTCCCCATTTCCTGGGGGAATTCCCAGGTGAGCCCTTCCCTCAAAACCTCGGGTTTTTTTCCCATCAATAAACCCCAAAATATTAAATTTTATTTGATTTTTTTTTAGCACCCGAATGGCTCCAGATGGATTTGGGATGCTCCTCGTCCATGTGCTCCAGCTTTGGAGCTGCAAGGAAAAAGGGGGGATTCCAAGTTAGGCAAGCAGTGCATCCCAAATCCCCACAGTGGGGGGAAAAAAAAAAATCCTTAAAACCATTCCCAAACACACTGCAGCAAAATTCCCTCAAAAAGCTCCCAATGTTTCCCAAAATAACTCTTCCATCTCTGCCCCCGGCTTTATCCAAGAGGGAGACGTGGGAAGGAAGAGAATTTCACAGAGGTTTTGCCAAGGATTGGAACTGGAACATTAAACATCCCAGGATAATTCCATTTTTTAAATAAATCTACACTCTGGATTGCTGCCCTCTTCAATGATAAATTGTATTTTCCGTGGTGCCACGAGGGTTTTTAATGTTCCAGGTTAAAATCCAGAGGAATTGTGCCAGCAGGAAAAGCAGCCAGGAGCCACCAAAGTCACCAGCCCTTTGAAAGGGATGCTAAACTCTGATCATGAAAGTCTCCCGTGGGGGGGGAAAAAAAATATTAAAAATCCCGAAATTCCACTCAAATGAGCTGCCTGGAATATTTGATGTCCCCCACAACTGCACAGCCTCAAAGGCAGGCAGAGAATGGCCCTGAAATGCTCATTAAAATCCCAATAAAACCAGGAAAAGAGGTCCTTTTCTCCCCAGCACCATGGGAGAGAGTGGAAATTCCGATTTTATTTTTCCCCCCCTTCCCCATCCTCCCCTTGCTCCACTTCCAATCCCTTTCCAGGTGCTGGGGTTGGGTTATTCCTCACCGAGCTAAAAATGGGGAATTTTTTCCAGCAGGTTTTAACGTCGGGAAATAAACCCTTGGGAGGTGGGAATGAGGTGGGAACGTGCTGCCTCCATCCCCGATTTTGGGGGTTCCAGAGGCCGAGGGGGGGGAGCAGGATTTTGGTGTTTTCCTGCTTTTCCTGCCCTTCCAGAGGCTCCTCCCGGCCCGTGTGGAGCCACCTGAGCATCCTCAGGTGCGCCGGGAATGATCCCACTCCAACCTCCGGTGTCATCCCAGTCTGCAGCTATTAAAGCCTGGCTCGGAGCCCGAAATTTAATACTGGGATTAAAGGCAGCACACGTTGGTCCTGCTGGGAACATCCACATTTTCCGAATGAGCGCGTCCCGCTCTCGGCTAATTAGGAGCAGGTTGATTGCAGCATCTGTCACCTGGAGCTCAGCGATTTATCCCGGGGGCTCCTGCTGGGGAGAGGGAGCTGTCAAAAGCTGGGAAGGGGCAGGATGCTGGAAAACAGCTGCTGCCGGGGTGGGAGAGGGGGGAATCCCCTCTGGAAAAGTGGGGAGAGAGAGAGAGGTGGGGAAAAAAAATCCAGGCAATTAGAGGCGTTGTGGTGGCCTAATTGCCTTGTTTGCCGATGATTTTGGGGGAGATATCCATGGCAACGCTGGGATCGCTCGCTGGTGTGTTGTGGCTGGAGTGTCTGGAGCCGCTGGGATTCCTTTTCCCCTTGGATGGAGGCAATTCCAGCCTTTTTTTGCTGGAGGAATACCCCGGTTTAAAGGACTGCAGGCTGCAGAAGGGCTGCACCCAGTGCCAGCCTGGGAAGGACAGCGATTCCTCCTCCTCAGGTTTTGAATCCCCCCGCCAGGAGCTGCCAGAAGATAAAAATCCAGGCAGGATAGGATTTGCAGGGAGAACTTGGAATATTCACGGGACTGAATTACAGCAGCTTTTATCCCAGCACTGAGGTTTCCAGGCTGAAGAGGTCGGGAAAAACGGGATTTAAGAGGGTCACAGTCCAAAGGGTTTGTTGGGAGTCACTAAAACTGCACCAGGTCCTGTCTGGAGCTGCTGTGGGTGGCAGATTCTCAATTCCCAGTGCTCTGTGACCCCATACTCCCTGATCCCTGTGTTCCATGATCCCATGTTCCATGGTCCTTGTGCTCTATGATCCCCATGTTCCATGATACCCTTGCTCCATCATCCCTGTTCTCCATCATCCCAGTGCTCCACGATCCCTGTTCCCCATGATCCCCATGCTCCATGATCCCTGTGTTCCATCATCCCAGTTCTCCATCATCCTTGTTTTCCACGATCCCAGTTCTCTATGATCCTTGTGTTTCATGACCCCAGTGCTCCATGACCCCAGTTCTCCACCATCCCCAGGCTCCATGATCCCCATGTTCCATGACCCCTGTGCTCCACAATCCCAGTTCTCCATCATCCTTGCTCTCCACAATTCTCCCAGTTCTCTATGATCCTTGTGTTTTATGACCCCAATGCTCCACAATCCAAATTCTCCATGACCCCGGTTCTCCATCATTCCCAGGCTCCATGATCCCCACGTTCCATGATCCCTGTGCTCCACAATCCTGGTTCTCCATGATCCCTGTGCTCCATGACCCCAATGCTCCACTATCCAAATTCTCCATGATCTCAGTTCTCCATGACCCCCGTGTTCCATGATCCCAGTGCTCCATGATCCCCATGTTCCATGATACTCTTGCTCCATCATCCCCAGGCTCCATGATCCCAGTTCTCCATGATCCCAGTTCTCCACGATCCCAGTTCTCCACGATCCCTGTTCTCCATGATCCTTGTGTTTCATGACCCCAATGCTCCACAATCCAAATTCTCCATTACCCCAGTTCTCCATCATCCCCAGGCTCCATGATCCC
>VZTR01033833.1:113436-139790 GCA_013400775.1 Chaetops frenatus | reverse complement strand
GCTGCAGTACCTCACAGGGTCACGAGATGTATCAGGCTGCAAAAACGCCGGGCTGTCACCAGATGTCACTGTAGGACACGAATTCAAACATCGACTCCGTGTATCAGAAGGCTGAAAATACTCTCCTTTATTGACATTTCTAACTCCTTATATACTATTTTACACAGGTCCATATGATTGGTGGGCGAAGTTAACACCTCTTCAATCATATTGGTTGAAACGGAGGGCCATCAAGAAGTCCCTCCTCTTAACAATAATTCAAAACAAGATAAACTTAGCAAAAACATTTCTCCAGGTTTACTTAGCATTCCGTGAGAACAGAATTTTAGAAATCAAAACACCTCAGGCTGAAAATCAGAGCTACATGGTGGTGTTACTTGCCATGTGTTATAATCACCGAGAAATGCTTTGCCTGTGGTATCATTTTCTTTAAATATATCATTAGGGAAAATGACAGCCCAAATTGTGGGAAGATGTTAATGGCTCTGGAGTGGCAGACAGACTGCAGAAAATAGTTCCCTGCAAACACGTCGCAGGTGGGAGCTGGGACAGGAGGAAGGGAGATGGGACAGGCACCTGTGAGCTAGGGCAGGGATGGGGGTGGGACAGCCCTGCTCCCTCCAGCATTTGGGAAACCCTCTGTGCCTCTCTGCTGCTTTCCTTGAGAGACTTCAGAGGGAGTGGGGTGAGGATTGGGCTGTGCAGGATCACTACAAAGAAACATTGTTTCTTTAAGCACTGTGTGATGGAGAAGTGCCCTGGCAAAGCACAGCCAGGACAGAGCTGCCCCAAGCTGAGTGCTTGGCATGGGGTTTGTGGTCCTGCTCCTCTGCTACCCCTTACAGAAGATCTGGGTCTCCTTTCCTGCAAAATTTTTGGATCTTGCTGTCCCGGGCTGCTAAGAGCTTTGCTCTTGCTGAGCTATCGTGGCTGTAGCAATGCTCCTGCCACAAAGTTTGAGACATTTTGGAGCTGGATTGGAGCCCCTGTGGTGGGAATCACACCTGTCCCAGTGGTTCTCTTCTGCCAGGAAGTCCCAGCTTTTTCTGCCATGTCTGGGGTGTTTGCAGCATTTCCCTTGTCTGACACAGGGTGGAGCTTCCCTGTGGAGGTGGATTTTAGTGGGGGCTCTACTTGGGAGGTGCTCTGCTTCTTAGGACCAGGCTGGGGAGATGCCTCTGCCCCCATGGCTGGATCAGGGGAGTGCCTTTGTACCTGGGGCTGGTGGCTTGGTAGTCAGTCACTGCTCACTCGTGTCTCTGTGCCTCCCCATCTCCAGCCTGGCTCGCTCTGCCTGGCAGGGAGTCAGAAATGCTCCTGCCTGCAAATAAAACCCCGCTCCCTTTGGCACTTTGAAACAGAAAGGAAGGAGAAACACCTGTGAAGCAGGGAGTGAGGCTGTCAGCACTGGTTTGTGTTGGTGTGAGCCCTCTCAATGCACGGGGGGGACAGAGCTGGGCTGCCTTTGCTCAGTGCCTGCCAGGCTCTTTAGGAGAGGCATTAGCTCAGCACAGATAGAATTATTCCAGCAGGATGATTGCTTCTGCAAGGCTGAAATTTCCCTGATGCAAAGATTGTGGGGAGAGGGGAAGGGGCAGGAGTGGGAAGGTGGGGGACAGCCCATTGTATTGATGAGCCTCAAAATGCTGAAGGAATGAGCTTTCCGCTGGGCTGCTGAAGTGAGGTCTGAGCTGTTCCAGTGCCTTTTGGCCCAGGAACAGCTTCTGACAGAAGTCCAGCTGGAAAGATGGATATCTGAGGACTTTCTGCAGCAGAATTATCCCAGGCTTGGGATGCTGTGGAGGTGAGGGCAGTGTTTGGTCCTTTGAAGCCTTTCCTGCCCCATTTCCAGGTGAGATTAATACCAGGCTTTTGACAATTCTGAATTATGGCCTGGGGAGAGAAAAAGCCTTGAAAAGGAGTGGATGGGGCTTGGCCATCACTAACAGAAAAGTTCCCTCACTT
Organism: Chaetops frenatus; assembly: GCA_013400775.1. NCBI lineage: Eukaryota > Metazoa > Chordata > Aves > Passeriformes > Picathartidae > Chaetops > Chaetops frenatus. The sequence continues at coordinate 137,825 of VZTR01033833.1, read as the reverse complement.
TAGTAGACCCAGAGTATTTGTTTTGCCCTCCAAATTTAGCCAGTGTATTTTCTGCTCTGAGTTTTTGCCTGGGAGAAATCCTTCTCAGTTTCCAAATTTTGGTGCCTGTAGCCTAGTCTCAGACAGAGGCACTCGAGTCTCCGGCCAATATTTCTGGATATGAACATATGATATGGCCCTTTTCCCTGTCAAACAAAACCCACCTCCCCACTTTCTTGATGTCATTTTTTTTAGGAGACATTTCACCCTTGTAATCTTAGACACTGAATGACCAATCCAGCAAATGATTCATTTCTGGCCCTCTTCACTGAGGCAGGTCTAGTTTGGACTCTAAAGCAGTCTCATTGTACATCGAGCTGAAATAAAACTGTGCGCAGCACACTGTTGCTGTGTGCAGTATAGACACTAAAATCAGCAAAGCTGAATGCTGTCAGTGGATTTCAGTTTTGTCCAGACCACGCAGGGTAAAGCAAGAAGCCACAGAGAACCAGGCTTGTTTTTCGTCGTATAGCTAGTTGCAGAAGTCTAGGAAAAGCTCCTGCACTAAGCGAGTCAGCTGAGAATGCGCTTGCTTCTTAGAAATAAAAGCCAGAGCGGGGCTGCACCTTCCTCTTGTGTGCACTCTCTTGTTCCGTTCTCCGCTGAATCTACCATTGTGTTACCAGGTTCTTGGAAATATAAGGGCAATCATTTCCACAGAGGGGCTGAAAGACAAATAGGTAGCAGCACAAGAAGATCTTGCTGAACTTAATTCTTAGCACTCACAAAGTCCATTTGGCTGGCAGGAGAGTGGCTACCACACACCTCTCGCAGCTCGTACACTGCGCACAGCAGCCCCATGCTGTGCGTTTTCCTTCTTCAGCTTTTGTAACATGTTGCGCTTTCATTCTCCCGGAGGGGCGAATCGTCGTCTACTTCTCGCACGGAAAACTGTGCCAGCAGCGCAGCCCTCCAGCGCACTGCTTCTGCTGAAACACACCTGGATCATTAACTTTCCTTCTCAGCACTCCCTACCATCATGATCTGTGTGAAATATTGCTCCATCTCTAGATTTCGGAGCCAGCAGCCCACTCTTGGACACAGTGTGCTAGAGATGAATGGCGGCCTTTTTCCCTGTCAAACAAAACTGACACCCCCAGTTTCTTAACCCCAACCCCCTAAACCACAAGGAGTGCCACCAGGGTGCAGTGCTTGGCAATGGTATGGGGGTAGTGCTTGGTGACAGTATAAGGGTGTCATGCCTGCTGGCATCAGTGGGGGGATGATATGTAGGGGTGTCATGCTTGTGAGCATCACAGCGGGGCAACATGTAGGGGCGCCATGCCTGCTGTCACCAGTCGAAGCAGAAGGTGCTGCTGCATTTGGGGTGTCATGCCTGGTGCCAACCACCAGGTGACAGCAGCTGGTGATGGAATGAGGTGCAGATGCTTGATTACACCACCAGGCAGCAGCGGGATGTCATCAGGTGGTGGTGCCGCCAAGAAAAAAATTGCCTAATTAATTAACTAATTAGTGGACTAATTAGTTAATTGTCTAATTGAATTAGTGCTCCGGATGGGAGTAGGGGGGACGAATCAATCTAATTATTAGTTACTCCCATCCAGAGCACTAATTAGGGGGCCTATATAGAATATATAAAAACAAGAAAAAAAAAAAAAAAGTCCAGTGCAGCAGTAGAAAATTTCAGGCTCCCAGGAAGTAAATGGATATTGTTTTTAATAAATATTTAAATTGGTTTTTTTAATCCCTAGGAGCCTGGAAGTTTCTACTGCTGCTTTTTAAAAAAGCTACAAAGGAAAAACTTTATTTCTAACTTTAAAGTTAGAAATAAAGTGAGAGAAAAAGAAAGAGTTAGAGAAAACAAGAGAAAGTTAGGAAGAGAAAGAGTTAGAGAGAAATGGAAGAGACAGACAGGGTTAAACTGAAAGAAAGGAAGAGGTAGAGAAACAGAAGAAATAGAGTCAAACTTAGAACAAGACAGAGAGAGACAGAGTTAGAGAGAAATGGGAAATAAAGAAACAGAGAAAGACATAAGGTTAAACTGAAAGACAGAAAGGAAGAGGTAGAGAAACAAGGAAAAAAAATAGAGTCAGACAAGAGGGACAGTTAGAGGAAAATGAGGACATAAAGCAAAGAAGGAATTGGGTTAAGGACTGAGACATAGAGAAATGGAGAAGAAAAGACAAAGCTGGCAAGAAAGAGGGAAAGAGACTTAGAGAAACACAGAGGAATAGGGACAAAGACAGAGAAAAGGAAAGGGTTACAGCTACACCGAGAAAGGAATAAAGACAGAGAGAAAGAAACTACAACTTGGAGAGGAAAAGGAAAGGAACTACAGTTCAAGACAGAGAAACAGTGGCAGAGAGAAATAGGAAAATAGATATAGAGGAAAGGCACATAGAACACAAAACACTCACCTTATGCAAACACCTACCACAGCCTGCATGCACTCCCTCAGGAAAATGGCCTGCCTGACAAAAACCCCGGTCCTTGGGCAGCCAGCACCCCAACTTTGGTGATGATCATTGCCTCACTGACCAGCTGGGACCAAGGAAAAAAAAAACCCAGCCAGGGGAAAAAAAAACAAACCCCCAGCTGGGGATTTTTTATTCTAAGTGTAAAAACACAAATTAAAAACCTGAGACAATGCTACATCTAGAATGCTCCCTATATCGATATGATCTTACAAGCCCCAGGATATTACAACTCACAGTCAGAGAGAAATGATGGCAATAGGGTCAGGATCAAGGCCTCAAGAGACATCTGACTCAATGCTTCCGAGATGCAACTCTGAGACATGGCTGAGCCCACTGGTAAAAGAAGGAACAGTATTGGCACCATGTGAAGAAGTGCAAATGTTTGAGAACCTAGAGATGTTGGCCGACACTTGTGATAAGGCCCTGGAAGGGAAAAGACACATATCTGATCCCCAGGATCCCAAAGACACTCTAGACAACACAAGACAGACTGGAACTGCTCTGCACTGCATACCCTAAGGTTGCAGTCAAAAGTAGAGCTGCTCCCTTTAGCTGTCCTAAGAGGCCTTTTAGAGGACATCCCTTTCCTCTTTGCTAATTTTTAAATCTGTCTCAGGAGTTTCCAATCTGCTACCCTACTATGATCCCATCTCTAGGCTGTAGCTCATAACTTATCTTTTGGATGACTGGCAACATGAATCCATGTTGGACCCGAAACGAGGATGCCTTGGAAGGCCCTGTGATTGTCTGTTAGCCTCTTAGTCAGCTACAGAAAAGAAAACAAAAATCAGTGTGACTTTAGTGGCATGTGCGTCAAATCCCAACAAAGCACACCTAGGTCCTTGCAGCTCAGGCTGTGGCTGTTATTATGATTGGCACCTGGGTTAATGAGAGGTACAGTTACATGGAATCTCTATGAGTGCAGTGGATGTACTTGTGTGCCATAAGATATCTAAAGGCATGTACTGCACTTCTGGAAAAGCCTTAGGGGACCCTGTGCTGCCTTCAAATCCCCTCTCCCCCCCCAAGTAACTCCTAACCAGATTCCCTGCTCACAGTCCTCAATTTACCCATTAGAAGCCTTAATCTCAGACGTGATCTTTGACATAAGGCAGGTCCCTTTCATGACATGATGAATGTACTGAAAAAATTTGAAGTTTCATACTCAATGCAATCCAGAAATTGCAATGCTCCTAAAAAGAAAACCAAGAACAAAACCTGAAATTATAAAAGCACCTTAGTGAAAATTATGAGCTTAAATACTCCCTGTTTTCAATACTAGCTTCTTCAGAATGTCTTCAAATACTCTGTCACTTAAGATGCCAAAAACATCTGCTGAAAAAAAAGCTAAGATAAGCTGAACGAGCCCCTTCATTGAAATAAGAAGAGAGCTCTCACCCCAACAGAGCCCAGAGAAAGAATAAGCTCCTTTTCCAAGGGCTGGGGTTAATATATCCCTGGCAGGGCCCGCCTCTCTTTCCCACAATGCCCGGGAAAAGGGAAGAGGCAATTACCAGTGGGTATAAAAGCTCTCAAAGATGCTGCAGCTGTTTGGCTCTTCTGACTTAAGTTGAAGGTGCGTAAAGGGCTGGATGGAGAAGAAAACTCTACAGGGAAATGAAGATACCTTTTTTTGCCACAATGATGTTAAGTGCAAAGGGCAGAGTCAGGGTAAGAACTAAAGCTTTGTGTTTTAGCAGCACAGATAGATAAGTGGGATAATTTGTTGTTACTTTGCATAATTGTTCCTTAGTGATTAGTGAGTAGTGCTCTGCATGTGACTAAGTAGGGTGGAATGCAATAGTAATGATATGAAAGGTATAACTCTCATTGGGCCTCTAATTAAGGCTATATACATTATAAATAAAAATAAGAAAAATAATGAGATACTTGGTACTGGGTGCCCTGAGATGCAGATTTAAACTCTTAAAATGCTGAAGAAGGGAGAGCTTCCTTCAACTGAACCCATTCACAGGAGGAAACAGGGGTTGTTTGCCTCTACTTAAACTGATACAGTGGCAAATAAATGGTTTCTCCCCTTTAACTTAATCCCCTAAAATACAGGGGAAAGAGGGGGTTCCTCACTTTAAACCTATCACATGATGAAAAAAGGGGGATTTTTCCCTCAATTCAAACCCTCGAAAAGGAGGGACAACTCTGATCTTGGCAAGGTGGGTTAGAGTGTTTAATCAACCCTACCTTCTTTTTAATGAGTTGTTTTGATTAGTTATTAGCGGGGACCACTTTTAGCCAGCTTTAGTTAAGTTTCTGGCCTGGGACCGCTTCCATCTCCCGGTTTGAGGCCGCCCTGCTGCGGAGAGAGCGGCGATGCAGAGGCGACAGGGGAGCCCTGGCGCCAGGCTGAGCCTGAGGGCTCCGGCAGCGGGCCTGGCGCGGACTACAAGTACCATGAGCTCCCGCGCGAAGGGGGCGCGGGTTCTGTGAACGCCCGCGCGGAGCCGCACTACAGGTCCCACAATGCCTCACGCCGCCTGGTGTCTCCGCTCCGGTCCCGATTTAAATCGAGGCAGCGAGGAAAATGGCGGTGCGGGGCTGAGCGTGGGGGAGATTGAGATGTAGCTGAGCTTTGGCTCATTTCCCAGGTGAGTGGGGTTTGGAGGGAGGGAGTGAGTAACGACTGGAAGGAGGGGAGTTCTAGTTCGCGTTCCCCCTGTCTCTAGTGCTGGGGTGGGGCTGGGATGGCGGAGGGGGCGCTGCCGCTTGCCGCGGAAGGGAGAAGCTTGGGGGTGGCCCTGGGGGGCGGCTCTTTTCTGTCTCTCGCCCCCCTCCTCAATATGAACGTGGCTCCCTGAGGGGAGGATGAAGGGAAGCGTAGATGGGTTGTGTGCGAGGAGTACTCCCACGGCTGGAGATGAGGGGATTCCCCAGACAATGTGTGGCTGCCTTTACCTCTTTCTAGCTATTGTAACTTTACTGGTGTCTGAGTTTGAAGGGACATTCCTGAGGCAGCGACGGGGAATTGATGCGTGGACTGAAGGTTTCCCGTATCGCTGTGTGATGCATATCTAAGCATGGTGATTTTGGGTGGAGGTTCCTCGTAGAATACAAAGAGACGTGAGGTCGCTGTGGACTTGGCTTTAGAATCGTCTGACCCACGGCTTCTCAGCCTGAGCAGAGGCGGGGTGTGGGTGAAATACCTCGGTTAGAATGGCCCTCTCTGCCATTCAGCTGGGTTTATCTGGTACTGAGGCGGTTCCGAAGACCTCGATGCCTGCATTCTCCTGGCCATCCTGTAGCCTTGGTAAGTTTTAGAGCTGACTTCTCCTTATGTCTGGTAATAAGAAAGGGGATGAAAAATACTGCAACTGAAAGGTTCATTTCTATGCCTCTTACCCATTTCTGCCTCTTTCCTTTATTGAAACTATGTTGCTGAGGGGTGGAGAGGAGATTGTGTTTTTTTCCCCCCCCTGAGGTCGCATGCCACTTTAGGTGTTAGTGTTTCTGGGATAAAAATAAGGTGATAATATGTTAGAATGTAGCATAACGTTGAGGTAATTCCCACAATTTTCTTTCTTTGGTTCTAAAGTTGGTTCTGTTTGGGATTTCTGCTCCTACTCCTAAGCACGGTCAAGTTTTTGTTTAAAAGCAAAGCTTCTCAATTTCTGAGGTAATATTCAGACTCATCTGAATCCTCAGTACCTCCTTCCTCTTTTAGATAGAAGTTAACAGAAAATAGTATGTTGGCTTCTAACTGCAATATAACAAGACAAAACAAAAGGAAATCTGAAAGTCTGGTGGATGGCAATACCTAGTATATGGTATCTGTAATACAGTTAAAATGGTCTCTTACAATAAGCTTAAAATTCTGTCATCACTATTGTAAAAATATTTTCTCATGGAATATTTTCATATCAAAATCTGCTTCATGTGAAACAAAGTTGTATGCTCTGAATATAAAATATAGCTTCATAGAAACAAATATTATATGAGTGAAAAACAGATAATCCTGGATTTAGAGGAAACACAAAATTTGATGGGGGGATTTGGGCCTTTTTTTGGTTTCAGTTTTGTTACTTTTTTTTAAACAAGATTGTGCATTATAGCATGCAGTAGTTACCTTTACTGTTAACTGCTGTTACAATGGGCTGTTCAACTGTCTGTTGTAAAGCATTTCTTTCAACTCTGTAACTACTACTGTATTTTGTTTTTTAACTAATACCAGTGGATTTGATGGATTCACTGCTGTGATGTGAAGATAGAGGCTGTTGGATAGGGGAAGTAATAGACAGAATAAATCCAGCATTCAGCCTCACTTTAAGTACCTCTCCTGATTACAGTATGTTGCTAGTCTGATTTTATTTGGAATGTGACTTGTGTGCATTTTGGGCTTGCCTGTGGCTTTGTGTTTCTTTTAACTGTTCATTTGAGGCCCTTGTTCCCTGGCTTTGGATTCATTAACTTGGAAGTTTTGCATTGTGTAGGTGTTGGTTTTTTGGTGGGATTTTTCTTGGGGGGGGGGAGGGGGAGGGTGTGTGTGTTGTTTTGTGGTTTTGGTTTGGTCTTTTAATGTATCAGTGACGTATACCCTAACATACAGCTGAGACAAAACTAAGGAAAAAGAAGCAAATCTGTTTTACAATAGAACCTTATCTTTTAATCATGGTGGGTTTTTTAAATTAATAATGGACAAGAAGTCACTATCACAAAACCTTCAAGATTAATCTCTATTACAATTTCATAGAAAAGGGGGGGGTGTGTTTTTATTTTTCAAGAACTCTGGGAAAGAAAAGGTGTCTTGATTATATTTGCCTGCAAAATTAAACCATTTGTAGCATGGGAAAAGGTCTTGGACACTACAGTCTGACACTGGAGGCTGCTTCAGCTTGTGCATTTAAACGAGTCTCTCTTGGAAAGGTGATCTTAAATGACTCTACGATACAGGATCTTCTGCATTTTGTCTTCAAGCTTTTTAAGTATTTAGAAATACCTTAAATCTTCTGACTTGTTTTAATAATTTGAAAAATGGAGGAGGGGAGGAATGTTATCCTTTATGCCAAGGAAATAAGAAGGTGGTGAAGAATATCCAACCTGAATGCTGGGGCAGCCTGCCTATGTAGTTTTTTTCTTTTGTTTTTTCCCCCTTTCCCTCCTGGCTAGATCTATTGATGTTTCTAGATGTAGTGTATTAGGAAAGAGGCAATTGTAAAAGAATTTAACTGCTACTGATTTAAATTTGCTGTGGAATGTATTTCCACTCACTCATATATTTGTATGCTGCATTCAGTTGAGTGAAGGTACATCACATTTTTTAGTGCACCATCTAAATGAGGGGTATATTTCAGATGGATCCTGTTACTTTAATAATACTTATTGTGTGACTTTTTAAATTTACAGTAGTCAATAAACTGATTTTTGCAAAGTGAAACAAAATTACCTTGCCTTCAATCTCATGAAGGCTTTCTGGTTGTTTGTGTGCAGTGTGTCTAATGACAGAATGCCCTGTCTCACTGTAGCATCCCAAAGCGATTGGATGGGTAATGGAACAGGGATTGGGTTGGGTGACTTTTGTTGCGGTATCTTTTAATGGAAGGGTTAAGTAAAAGACAGAACAAAGAGTTTACTTGCAAAAAAACCAGTGAAATACATGTTCTCTCCAGTATTTTGGGGAAACAATTGTTCAGAATGGTCAGTCAGGAAAAGAGTTTTTCATTTGTTCTGTGTGAGTCTAAGGAACTAAATAAATCTAAATCAAAGGTAGCATTCCTCTGGTTTTGCTGTCCAATACTTTGCTGATTGCCCTATAGAGTATATTAACAACAGTGCTGGGTTTTTTCATCACACTCTCTGAGGCTAGTAAGTCACAGAAAATGGTAAACTATGCTACTTGCTTTTTGCTGCTATGTGTCTGAGGGGGTAGCAGCTAATATAGTCTATGTGGATAAACTTTTCCTAAAACTTTTTAGACAGATGTTAGGAGCATACACAAGTGTGTGTGCACACACAATGAATCAGTGTATGGAAATGCTTGTTGGTTTTTTTGGATCTTATGGCAGAAATAGTAAAGGTTCAAGAATTAATTTCTCATATCAACAATGTCAACTTTAAAATGGTTTTCCATTTTTGGCAGCTTACATTTTAAGGAGATGATTTCAAACAAAAATTGGCAATTTTTTTGCCACTAATTTGGATAGGTTTTTCAGACATCTTCCCCTACAATGATTTTTCTTTCCCCATAAAGGCTTGGCTAGAGGGGTTAGGTGGAAATAGGGAATTATGACTTGGTTTGCAGTTCTTTTTGTGCTCAGTCCATTAATTAAAGCAGACATAGCAGCATCTTTTGTTATAGTACCTCCTGGTTTTATCTTATACGGCAGCGTTTTTGATGTTCAGAGTAGAGATTTCTGGGTCAATTGGCAGGACATCAGTCAGCATATTGTTTAACATTCTTAGGTAGTAATTGAAAGAATCCCCTCCTAATCGGCATTTCAAGCATTTATCTAGTCATAGATTCAAAGATAGCACTAATGGCAACAAAAGCAAGAGTACTTTATCTGCACACTGTTCACTTGATTAAAATAGAACAAAGCCAGCGTCTCCTGTTAACCTAGAATGTACACTTGATCTCCCCTTTAAGAGGATGGCAGATTCTCTAATCAGTGCACAGAAAACTGAAAAAAGAAAACATCCTCACTGGCTGAAGTTGCTTTCAAAGACTTTTGTATTACACCTGTAGGTTTTCTGTTGAACCCCCTAATCTTTGGTGATGTATATTTGAGGCTGATGAATAAGATTTGTAGAGGTGATGTATGGAACTAGGGCTAGCAAACTTGCCAGACTTGTAGTGGCTGTGTGAGAGACAATAAGCAGGTAACAAGGATGACGAGTGGGATTCAGGAACCATGGCAAATGAGTGCAAATTTGAGAAAGTTGAAGGAGAGCCATCGCTTGATAGGAGCAGAATAGCTTGCATTGTCATCCACTGAAATTTCTGTTCAAATGTACAGCTACAAGGTAGCTTTATCAACTGCTTTGTCTTCTCTTACCTATCTATATGTCTGTAGCTGAACCTCAAGTGACCTCTATCAAGATTAATACACAGTATGATAATATTTCAGATTGCCCAAGTAATGCTTTTGGTATATGAGCAAAATTTTTCTTTCACCTTCATCTTAGCTCTGCTATATAGCAATGACACTTTTGCTTTAAACTAAAGCGTCTGTCTAGGCGGAAGTGGAAGGTTGTTTGAGCAGTATATTTGAGAGAGCTTTTTAAAAATCTTTAAAAGCAATGGAAATTTCCAGGCTTCACCAAAAAAAAAAAAAAAAAGAGCTTTTTGGGTCTGGTTTAATAACTGCTTTGCAAGAAGAGAAATACGAAAAGGAACCGCAGACATTCTGGATGTCAGCCTGAGAAATTTTCCGCTGTTTCCTTTAATAACATGCAGGCATGCTTTTATTGCTGGAATTTCAGTTAGGAATCCTTTTCTGACTGAAACGTCAAACTATTTGGTGAGCAAGTGCTTGCTGAAAATCAGTTATCAAGAAATAAATTCTCACATGCAAGACTGTGCATAAACCGCTCTCATGCTGGGTATTGGCTACTGATTCTTCAGTTTCTTGTTTCACAGTGTGTTAACTGTTCCTATTTCTACCTGATTGCTGCTAGGTGACAATACATCTTTTCTTGCTTTTGATGGTAATTCTAGACTGACATTTCCAGTAAGGACTGTATGCTGCTAAGCTAGAAATCTTAATTATCCTATCTTTAATGTACAAAGGAAGAAAGACATTAGGAAACATATCTTTTGTAAAAGACTTAACCTTAAAGACTATATAATGGTTATTTTTAAAATTATTGTAGTTTCAGATTCAGTGGTGGAAATCAAACTGAAGGGATCTACAAGTTCAACCTCATTTGTCTATCTTAAAGCTCTTTTCTGTGTAAGTTGTTCTTGTTTACTAAAAGCTACCTGACCTTTCTCTAAGATGTAGAGGACTCTGTACTTGGAATGTGCTTTGTCTTTCTGTCACTATAGATATTTATTGTTGACTTACGCTGTTCTGGGGTAGGGCCTAAAGAATCCTTCATATATTGGGTTGAGATTTTGTTTTCCTACATGCTGGGGTGGGAACTAAGGTACTGCATTGTGTAAAAAGTAAGCAACATCACAACAAACTCTTGTCTTTCTAGTCTTAATTGAAATATAAAACTGGAACCTTTTAAATGCCTGTTAATGGAATGTTGTCTTTTTAAGACAGCATAGCACACTTGCACAGCTCTCAAGCCAAGTCAGGGCTATTGTGCTTCCTTTTCTGTTACCTCTCTTTGCCTTGCTCTGGGACTGAGTCTCTTGCCATTAGCAAACAGAATTGAACTCAAAATTGCCCATTCCCTCCTTCCTGCCAACAATAAAACTTGAACCCCAAAACAAACTTAACCCCCAAGGCAACTCGTGGCTACCATCTTGTCCCGAGTTGCCCAAATGCCAGTATTAGTGCAAGGGGATGGTGGGAATGGGACTGTAGTAGCCACAGTCGTGTCAAAATGTAAACTAGAGGGACTTCCTCTAAGGGTCTTCTTCTGAAACAAATGTGTTAGGGAACAGAGACTCAAGTGGTGCCTGGGTGTGGAGTGAATCGAGTGCCCTCTATAAACCCAGGGGCTGTAGTAGGGAAGACTTGGATGAGATAATGATTATGTATTGTTGCTGGTAGTTCTTTACCTACTCTATCTGCATTAGAAAACTAATTTCACTTAAGTTGATAAGCATTGAGTAGATTTATTGAATGCTGTCCTGAAAACTGATGTTGAGCAACTTGCTGCATTTAATGTGTATTTTTTACTAGTGCAGAGCATATACATATTGCTAAGCAGAATAACTGCCTGAAGGGGATAAATACTAGAATATTATTAATTTTGTAGTAGAATTAATCTCTTGAATCTGTTGAATGGACCACATCTATGAGGACTTGGAAGGTCATACTGTTTGGTTTAGGGTTGAAGGATTTTTAACAGGACTCTAGAATTGGAATATACTAGGTTTTGTTATGAAAAACTTTTTTTTTTTGCCTTTTTCCTATGTTCCTATGCTGCTGTAATCAGTGGTGCTTCATAGGTGGTAAGGGAATTTGTGGTTGCTAGGCTGAGGTTAAGGACTAAGAACAGGACTAAGATCTTTAATAGTTGGGGATATGTGTGTCTAAATGAACCTGCAGAGTAGACTGTCACACTTCCCAGCATTTACAGGACTTGGGCTTAATACTCTAGTTTTCATTTCTATGAAATCAAGGTTAATATTTTTGTCTGAGGATCTTCTTTTTATGTGGAGAAAAACAAAAGGGGAGGGGCAAAGAGTGGGGAATGTGTTTTGTGTACTGTATACCAAGAGTGCCTTTCATATCTAGGTTTAGATAGTTTCCAAATTAACCTGTGCAAACTAGGCTAAAGTAAACAACTACATGCAAAGCTGAAGACAAATTATTGTACTCTGATAAAAGTTTGTTTATTGTAGGAAGCTATTACTAAATAGAAATATATTCTATGTTTATATGAACACTTGTTCAGAAAGAATCTATTGATGCCTGTAACACAGATTTGTAGGACACAGGTCAGTTTCAAATACAGCCATCTTACCTGCAACTTCATGGAAGTGATGAAAGTAGGAAGAGTGGCACAAAAGAGTAATTGACTTTTTTTAAGCTTGCAATGGTAGTGTTTCCCAGCTTCCAAAAGTAGCACAGCTGAACCCTCTTGTTTGGTAGCTGCAATTTTTTTTTAAGGCCCCATTTGATGTTTGCTTAATATTGTCTGTGAGCTGTTTTCCTGTTTTCTGTCTACCTTTATGTTACAAGCATACATACAGGAGCTCCTCAGTCAGGTGGTTTATTGAGTTAAGTATGGATCAGACTCTTAATAGTGGAATGTCTAAAAGCCATATTCCAAGTGTATGACTTATAACTGGAATTATGTTTTAGCTGACATGCTGGTTTCATTGGTATGGAAGCAAATGTTTTCCCAGTTTATGATAGGGCAAACCTGTGAGGTGAGCTGACTTTATCAGAGGCAAAACAGTCCTAACACTTGTTTCTAATTAGAATCCACAAATGTTGTACCTAGAATAGGATCTCTTAAACATTAACAATCTATGAAGTGTATGTGATTGGCCTTTCCTGGTGATTTGAGTTTAAGGGAAAAAAATAGTGTCTTGAAAATGCAGTTTAGTTATAAAGTAAACTTTAATGTCTGACTAATAGTTTGCTATAATTAACTATTAATCTGCTTGTTAATACTTTGTCTTCAAACAGAAATGGTTGTCCTTAATGTTTCTGTTTACTAGCACTCTTCAATTTTATATATTTCATTTTTGTTGACATTTCAGTAATGAGTCACCTGTTTCTTCCTGTTTCAGAGCTCACAAGAACTAGTAGCACACTGTATAGAGAGAAACCCTTTGGGGCAACACTATTCATTCCTTAGTGCAGAGTTGGCTAGAAAGTTTTTTCAAGGTGATGAGGTTGCACATGTGAAACTAGGAGTATTCTGGCATGCAGAAATAATCCATTATGCCTGCATTTTGCATTAAGTTTGACACAGCAACTTTACCTGTTTTAGAGAATCTGAAAAAAGATGTCAGATTTACTTTCTTAGTTATGTGCTATTGCAGGGTTTCTTCAGCAGACTCATTTCCTTGCCCAAGAACTCTCTGGATTAACACAGTGAGTGAGTACCCTTTAACTATCAGTTAATTCTAGGGTACTTTTAAACACTATGTGGATTTGTGTATATATAGCCTTAGTTGCTTGATTTCATACCCAGTATACAGTGTCTACCACAGCACAAGTTTTTTTTTAAATAATTCTAAAAAACTGCCAATTTAGTAACGTCTTCCTTAAATATTGAGACTCTAATAGAAGGTAGATGTATTTATTATGGATCTGTTGCACAGATCAGTGGCGCCAGCTGAGGATGTACCACTTTTGTGGTGGTGTTACTATAGCAACTGCCTTCTCAGAGCAGTCTCAAGGTCACTGATCGGTTGTAGCCTGGAGTGCTTCCTGCTAAGCAAAATATCTATGCCAAACAATTCTGTAAATGCTAATTCTGCCTTGAAAAAAGCAACAATAAGGATGCAAAGCATTATTTTATTTTTGGGTCAAGGGAAAGGAGATTCTTTTGTTACCCTGTAGATTAATCCATTAGATATTTGAAGAGTACTAGGAACATTGAGGGGCAGATTTTAATTCAAATCCAAGTACTAATTTAATATCAGTGACACAAAGATTGTCATATTTAAAAGCAAAACAAAACAATTAATAGAACTTGTAGAAGCTGAAGAACTTGAATAGAAATTGGTGACTAAGCCTGAAGTTTCTCATACAAAAATGACTGATTATACTGGTGAAAATTTAGACAAGATGGTGAAAACTTACACTGAATTGAGAATTCAGAGCTTCTAATACTTAAGGAGTTTTTAAATGAGACATTCAGATGCATTCTCATATCTAAATCCTTCTGTACATAGTCAGAAAATGTCAATACACTTAACAGCATTTTCAGTCTAATATGCAGTGATTCACAGATAAGGCTAAGGAAAGGGTGGTTCATGCAGTTGAACTTACGTCTGAAGTTACAAGAGATTCTATTATACTGCATGCATACGATTGAATTGACTAGATTAAAACACTCAACATGCTTTCCGGAAGTGAACGGGTAGACTTGTGGGTCAGGCTTATGCATGTATTTTTCATGGTATTTTACAGTTATTACTTCCATTTAAGAACTGTCTGAGAGTTCATGAGACTGATATTCCACAGCTGTTACAGATTTCTTGAGGATCCAGCTAGCTGATAAAAAGCTTTTTTTTTTTTTTCTTTTTTGCAATACCACTGCTAGTTCAATTTGCTAATGTAGTGTTTTGAACAAAAGGTTGGATACTTTCCTGAAGTCATACTTACTGCCCTGAAAGCTTTTCTGTTATGGAGCCTTGCTATTTAGTAATTTTAGTCTGGTCTGGACTTTCTGTTTTTCTGGAATAATAAACTGATAAGACTTTCAGGCTTTTCTTCCTCCCCAAACACAGGTAGCAAGGCATTTCGATGGATTGATTTAGAAAAGATTTTCATGTACTGTTATGGTTAAAAACAAGCAAGGAAAAAAAAACCAACTCAATAAACTGTACATGAAATAGAATGTTTTTCTTCTAGAGTGACACTGGCTCCTTAGCATCAACAGTGGAAAAAAAAGTAAGTCACTGACCCTGGGGAGACTTCAGCTATATCATTTGAAACAATGATACAGCTAGAGCTTTTGGTAAAACAAAACCAGAGCCACACCCACAAATGAATACAGCTGAAAAGTGGCTTGTCCTAACTTGCCATACTAAGATAGCATTTTTAGCGTATTTGTTCTACATTAAAGGCCAACCTCTGAGCCAACGATTTCAGAAACTGCTCTGACTTTTCCCCTGTATGCATGCGGAGGCATGGAGCAGAATTAAGCAGTTGCTTAAGGTCTAATTCAAGATAGGCCACCATCACAGAATCACAGAATGGGTAAGGTTGGAAGGGGCCACAGTGGGTCATCGGGTCTGACCTCCCTGCTCAAGCAGGGACATCCTAGAGCACCTTGCACAAAATTATGTCCAGCAGTTCTTGGATATCTCTTCTGTGAGGGAGATAACCAGTTAGTTTCATAGCTGGTGGAATTTACATTAAGATTTGTTACATAAGACAATATGGTAGACTTGTTTTGCAGAACAGATGAAGTAGCTTTTATTTTGTATTGAAACTTCCCTTAATGAGAGGATACAGCTTGTTAAATACAGCTTGGTCAAAACAACTAGTTTTTCCAGGAAAGTTTTGTCACTGGGACCTTTTTTGAAGTAAGTCTGGAACAAGCTGAAGCATCTCCAGCAGCTCTTCTAGCAGTATCCTAAATTTTGCTGTTAAAAACCTTTTCCAAATAAATTGTTGCATTAGTGTCAAACTACATGGATGTCAGCATTGTTACTCTGGGACCTAGAGCAAAATGGGACTACAGACTTTTTTTTCTTAGTTTTGGAATGCAACATGCTTATGAATTACACCATGATTAAGAAGAAATAATAGCAAGCAATTAATTACTATGTTATAAATCAATCTATAAGCCTTAATTTGGTGTACTGTGACAATGGGCAATTGTTTGTTTGCTAGGTCCAAGTAATTTTTACAGAATTATTTGTTGGGGTACATTCTATTTTTTTAAATAATTATATTAAAATTTCAACATCTGACTTGCTGTCTGCTTGTAATCCTTTCTCATGTGTTAAGTTACTGCTAATGAGAATGCTAATGACTGAAGTTAAAAACAGAGCATGTTGAACTTGACATGAGTCCTAATATCTTCTCCAGCTTATGTAAGGATTGTATTGTCTATTGTTTAATTGGTTGCTTACTGATTAAAACTACTGAAATTACTGCCATTGCTCTGTATACCTTTTGGATATCTTATCTAAATACTTTCCAAATTTGGTGCAAAGCTAAAGCTTGAGATGGGATTTCTAAGTCTCACTAAGACTTTTTCTTCCTGAAGGCAAAATGTATTGCTGAAGACATAAGACAACTGAAATGTGTTTATTGTTAAAGCCTAAAACAAACTTATTTGTTTATTTGGGCTTTGGAGAAACCTAGGGTGGCAGAGGAGGTACTTCACTATCATGTTAGATGCTACAGCCTTACAGAAGTTTCTAGTTTTCTTTGAGCTTGGTTTTACATTTGTCTTTATTCTGCTTATTGCAAACTCTTTTATTGATTTAACTGGTAAGTTTGCTTAATACTTCATAAAAGTAAGATTGATCTTGACTGAAACAATTCTGCACTGAACAAAAGCTTAATGCATGATGATTTGGTCAACTTAAAGAAAAAAAATCAAATACTTCCTGTTCTGGTGGTAGGTGGTAGAAGCCGTGGTGATTTAAGAGAACTTTCTTTTCAGGGTGACTGGATGTATCCCTGCCACTTGGTTTAGGAGACCTGTCCTTATTCCAGTGATGCTTTTGTCTTTATTCCTAGTGTTTTACCTAGGGAAGAAGAGGGTGTGCTATAACTGATAGATCTTTGTTCAATTTTCCTCTGCTTAGTAAAATAAAAAAAAAATCTGAATTAATTCATCTGTCAAAATGACAACCAGTGCTAAGTAGTGCTCCAAAAGCTGAGTGTTGTCAGTGAAGAAAAAGGTTAGAAAATGGAAAATACTACATCATTATACAACCATGCTATGCCTTCCTCTTGAATATAAGTATTTCTGGTATATGCAGTATCAAAGAGTATAATGGCCTATGTTTCTCTGTATTTTTAATGAGACACAGAATTTCCAGCTTTTTTTTGTTTAAGNTTTTTTTTTTTTTTTTTTTTTTTTTTTTATATTTGCCTTACAGTACAGGGCAGATCTCTACAAAACCACAAGTGTAATGGAAAATCAACAGGAAGAAAGTGTTTTCTTCGTCATTTGTTTCACTTACTCTCCTTATTATCAGATGGTAGGGTTAAAAATAAAAAAAGGATGCTTTTGGCTAGTGTAGAGCTTAACTATGGAACTGACTGCCACAGAATATCCAGCAGCTAGGAGACTCAGTCCTTTTGAACCAGGAAATTCCTGAACAGTAGACTGTAAAGTTTGAGAGTGTGCTAAAACACTTTCATATGCTTTTTCTTTCTAGGCATTCTTACTGGCTTCTGCTGTAGAGAATACTGTGCTAGGTAAGTTTTCTGTCAAAACTACTTTGTTTTCTCTGGATCAGTTCTCATAAACTATTGATATTTTAAAAAAGGGATACAATAATTTCAATTCCCTTAGAAAAGTAAAGGGTGGGTTTTTTTTAATGTTGTGTTAATATGGTATATAGTTTGCTCTCTTCCACCTCACTTAAACTTGAAGAAATGCATGGTAGGACCCGGCTTTGGTATGTATCATGGTACCTAATGCTATTAGACTTTTGGGGAACACTTGGACCATTAAAGGATGCTCCTCCTAAGATGTGGGATAGAGTGCTAGCATCCTTGTGTGTATGAATCTGCCTTTGGCTTTTAATTCTGTCACTGGTACTAGAGTTCTTTTCTTCCTGAAGTAACTGATAATTGTTCTGAGCAAAGTACTCACGTTCCTTTGGAAGACTGGTGATGAAATAGGATTTCTTAGCTAAATCTGTTCTGGGCTTGGTGCAGACATAATGCTAATTGCTGTTGGGTGTTGTTTGTTTGAGGTTTGGTCGTAGCTTCTGGGTTAAGCAATTTAGCCTTCAGTACTTGCTTAGATTAATATGTCAGCTTCTTTACCTGTTGCTGGAAAGCAGTGCAACTGAAAACTTGTCTGGACATTCTACTCAGTGGGATTTTGGTTTCAAGAAAGGAAGCACCTCCTTTGGAATAATCTCTTACCATAAGTTCACCCTCTGTGGTCTGCAGTTTAGCAGGTGCCCTGAAATAGAATTCAGGTGAGCCAGCTTGGTTAGAATAAGGTAGGGTTAAAGCAAAATGAAGAAAATGAAAGGAGACAGTTGAAGGCAAATCTTTGGAGAATGATCTCTTCAAAGGACAGAAGAATTTGTGGGTTTTTTTCAGATGGCTGTGCTCATCAAAACATTACAGTTTCTAAGCTGTGTTTTGCAGGCAGATGACATGCTGAGGTAAATAGTATGAGGTGGAGAAAAGCAATAAATAACTTTTGGTCTTGAATGGATGCAGGCACTTGTCTGAGCATATTGTCTGTCATAAATCTACTTTCAGTGAAAAAAAAATCACATCTATTTCATGCTTTGGGAGGATTAATGATATCAGGCTTAAATTTTGCATGCTCTTGTCTTCTGTCCCCTCCGTGGTGTGCTGCGATTATCCTGTTACTGTTTGTACACTGTTACTTACAGGCTTCATCTGTATGAAAACCTAACAAGTTTTTGTACTGATGAAAGCTCAGGAGTAGGCGAGGCTTTCTAACTTTTTGAGCTTTTAGTGGACTGTTAGGTACACTAAAAATACTTACTGGATTTTGAAAAGAGAAGCTATTCTATACCTAGAGACAATTACTAGTAACTTTTCTCCTAATAATTTTGACAGAGCCCAAGAATATAAACTTCTGACTGCAGTGTACCTAAATGTAACTTCCCATGCTGTGTGGGATGTACCATAGCAGAAGGTCATTCACTGGATAAATGCAGTGTGGCATTTACTGATAAGAAAACCCATTGCATCGATCACACTTCATAGCTGATCTTCTCCAATTGCGTGACATAAATGCATGACTAGTGTGTTACTCAGTTAGTTACTATGTTTTATTTGCTTATCAGATGTTAATATGACAACCTTTTGATGCAGAAATATGGCTGAATACTAACTTCAAAGATCAAACAATGGCTTTCCAGCTCAGTGTTTTGTTGAATGTTAGATACAATTCAGTCGGTCTACTTGTGTGGGAGCTAAAGAAAAAATGCATGTAAGGAAAAATTAATGATAAAAATATCTATAGCTCTGTCCTGACATTGCCACCAGTGCACTATATAAAAATACATAAAATTTGCTTCCCGATGATGTGAAACTGCACAACTGCTTAGCCATTTATCTATAAACAAGGAAGGAACTGCATCTGAAGACATTATAAATGCTTTTGGCACTTAAAGAGGAAGGATATCATCCCATCTGGTTTTGGTAGTCATTGACCTCTTGTACTAACTTTCAGAATGGCTGCTAATCTTCCTAAAATTATTTGGAATTTCTATGCTAATGTGGATAGTGTAATTTTGGAGAGTTCTGCTGATAAACATTAGTGTTTGAGAAGCGTGATTTGTGTAAAAAAATTTCATGAGTAAGACTGGCTGCTTGAGGAATCCTTGGGAGCTTAATGTGAGATTTCTTGAAAAATGACTTTTTAATGAAAGTTAAGGTACTGCTGCTTTCACATTAGAACATTAGAAAAACTAGAAGCAGAAGGTTTTTATGCAATGGAAATTCCAAGTTTGTACCAAAAGAAAATCTGGAGGGCACTAACAAGCCTTATTCAAAAGCATGCTGTTTTTTCTCACAAATAGGAAGAAAAAAAGATCCTCTGTGTTAGGAGTGAATATTGTGGTCAGGATTACATACTCTGTGTCCAGTAAAGATGGGACTGTGGACATATGTATGCAAAATCTAAAGTATACATGGTATTAATAAAACATACCTCTTAAATGAGAATGAAAAAGAATCTGGTAATATATCTTAAAATTAAACAAAGCAGGATCAATTGTAATGTTATTTTCCTGTCTTAGTGGTCCATTGTTACAATGGTACCAGTTTATCTCTGGGCTGTAGTGCATAATTTCCTGATGACTGTGTTTGACTGAAACTCACAGCGTAATTATGCTCCCATCAATCCAAACACCATGAGCAAAGTTACTGCTGGTTGGTCAAGGTTTTGTTCAGTCAAGTATTAAAAGTCTCTTGGGATAGAGATTCTGTAGGCTGTGTCTGAAAGTGGTTCCTGTGTTCAATCACTATTTGTAAACTGAAATTTAACTTGTTGCAGGTAGTAAAGCTTGGCTATTGCCCTTTTCTTGTAGGCCTCAGAGGAGACGCTGTGACTCTCCAGTCTCTAATACCTCTCTAGGTGGTACTTCTCTGTTTTATGTAGCATTGAGCAAAGATACCAACCTTTGGGCTTTTTCCTTTTTATTACTCCACTTAGTTTAATTTTTAAATAATTGAGCCCTCTAATCTAAGGTTTCATTTGACCAGAGATCTGCACAATACCACTAGAGCTTTATTTTGAGCAGTTAATTGTAGCAGATGCTCTGTGATAACCTGACTATATTGTGAAAAGATTAATTAACCTGATTTGGGGGTCATTCTGTTCTGTCCTTATTTTGTAATTTCACTGCAGGTAGTCTGCTAAGCTCTGTTCACTATGAATGAAATCTGATAAGATAAGGGATATGAAAAAGAAACAGAGGAAAGGGGATCCGAATTAATGGAATGCTCAAATCTCTTTGTATAGTATAGGTAGGCACCTGATTTTGCTTCAAATATTGAATGGTAAGCATTTTTGTTGAACTGAATACCTCCTGCAGCCAAACGAAGGGTACCTGCATATACTCAAACTTAATCAGATTTTGATTACAGCTAATTGGAAGTGATTGCTGTGTCACTATGTATGAGACTATGTGGGACTGGCCCCCATCAGATCACAGGAAAGACTATTATAGCCTTATTTGTCTATTGTATCATCTGTGCAGTGCACTATTTCAGCAGTCTGCTTAAATTAAGAATGGCTGAACCAAAAAGTAGTTCTGAGGTGTGGCATTAAAGAATTACAACAGGCTGCTGTGGTGGAAAATGTTAGGCATTTAGGACTCCCTAACCACAGATGTAGTTGTGCCTGCACACAGGCGCTGATATGATGTAGTTTATTTTTCTATTTTAGGCAAGGATATCCACCCAAAACCAGCAAGGTTCCTTTCTTTCTACTGGACCAATTTGTCAAAATTACATTCATTGAGTAGATCATCCTAATTTCAGACTGATATAAAACATCTGTTGTAATGCTGGATGTATCAAGGCTATTTTATTAAACATGAAGTATATGAAGTTGAGGGTGAGAGTGTGTGTGTGTCTGCATATGTCCTTGTGGAAATGTCTGTTGATGTATGGTTTTAAAGGTTTTCAGCAATACATTCCTTCCAACCTGCTGCTGATGTGCTCCAAATTGTAGAACAAGCAAAAATAAAACTATTTTTGTCTGGTAGGGTCTTATTTTCAAGACCTGTTAATTTTATCAGGGAAGGGGAAACTACATCTGATTGACCTCATGCATAATGCAAATGTGGTATGCTTTAGAAACAACTTATTTAAAAATATCTTCACAGGGCTTAAAATATCTTTACACATTACAGGTGATCATGGCTTACTTCTAATTGTTTTCGTTAGCTAGGTAAAGTCTTCAGAAACTGCAAAAATGCATACTGTAGGCTTCTGTAAAGAGCTTGCATGCTTTCCTAAAATGCGTTTTTTCCTAAATAAATTCAGAATAGGTCACTGTGGATTGGGTGGAGCCTCACAGTCTCAGTAGGACTGAGATATGCTGTTAATTCAAGGGCAGTCTCTTACTAGCTTCATGAACTGCATGATAAAACATGCAGAGTAAAAAAAAAAAAAAGAAAAAAGGTACATTTTTGAGGAAATTGCATACAGCTTAGTAAAGAGTCCTCAGAATCAGTCATTTTTTGCAGGCTCACTGGTACATAATTGTGAATCTTCTTTGCTTGGAACAGTAATTATACAGACTCAGGCTTTAGTTATTAGGTTACTTACGTAGTGATGTAGCAAAAAATTCCAAATTTTACTCAACTTTTGTAATGGTATATTTTTGGAGACAGTGCTAGCAATTGCAAGTATTGTCTTCCCATCCCCCAGCTTTTGAGTCTAGTTTGCTTGCAGCTGCAGTAGTAGGCATCTTTCTTTCAGGAAGTGACCTTGGCTTGTATTAATCAAATTCAGAAAACAGAGAAAAGCTTCTTGGTAACATGCTGACTTGATATAAAATTTTATAGTATCCATTTTCTTGTAAAATGAGGGCATCTTACAAAAAGGGAATTAATTTATGATATCTTATTTTAAAAGAATTTCTCTAAAATGACATGATATTTAGTGAAGGCAAAACAACAAAACCAAACTGTACTTTTTACTGAGAGGAATGTATTGAGAGCTTTTTATAAAAGTAATTAAGTCTTAAATTGGTACTGGCAAAACTGTATCTTAACCTAGCTAAGCTGTGAAAATACAGCATTATTTGATAGCATTTTCTGTGGTGTCTTTCCATTTTTGAACTACACTAGAAGTGCTTGGTAGTAGGGCATGAACTCAATCGGCCTCAATCTTATGACGTCTTCAACTTTCTGACTTTGTGTTTTAATCACTTCCTGTGTCTTATGTTAGCAGCTCTCAAGGCATTAAACTTAACCTCATAGTAGCTGCATTAAGCTGCTGCTGTGCCCATTTGCGTAGATTAAGAAAGGAATCTACCTGTGTCAGTTCAAGAAACCACTGTTTGACCTTGCCCACCTGCTGGAAATTGGTTTTCTTTGGCTGCTCTGAAGTGGAGTGGCTGATTGTTCCTGAAGCAGGTTTTAAGAGGTTTTGCATAATTATTTTATTGCCTAAAACTACTCTGTGATATGATTTGCAAAAGTGTGATTTACGGGAGTTTGACTGTCAATGTTTTCAGCTGTCATAGCTGTTTTGTAAGAGTCTCTATCCCTTTTCTGGACCTCTGTATAAAGGTCTGAGACCAGAGTATCCTTCACCATTACAAAGTGCACTTAAAGCCTTTAAGATTCTGGGTAAGATGATTTATTGATTTTGAAACTGCATGTTGATGGAAAATTAGTAATAGCGGCCAACTGACTAATGTTTTTTCCCCCTTAGGTTGTCATGTGCATTATCTTGAACAATCTGCCTTGGCTTCAGGGTTTGGAAAACTGAGTTGTATTTTCATCGGCATCCTTACCATAAACTTTTTCTGTGTGTTGATGGCATATTTACTAATTTTACCTCTTCACAGTATATTCAGTTTGTCATCCTTTGTGTACTGTGTTGGAGATAAGTACTGTGTTGGAGATAAGACTATGCCAACATACATGCCTGCAAGTGTTTCCTGATTTGACTGCCTCCTGCTTTGGAATGGTTAGTTCCATGTATTTTACTCGGCAAATGTATGCAATGACTTGCTATTCTACTTGGTATCAAATCAGAGCTGCTAAAATCTCTAAGTAAGCCTACCCCTTTCTGCTGCATTGAATCATCCTCCTAGGTTATGATACTAAAGAAGTTGCCTGAACTACATGCTATACATACTTCCCTTCATGCTGTTCTGTATTATAGTGTCTGTTGATGTACTGAACTGAAAACTCTATCCACATCATGAGAGTGTTAGTCCTCTTTCCTTGTAGTCTACAAGACCAATAAAGGAGTGATGAATCTGTTGCTCTCCTTGCTTAACTGTAGTTGGATGTTGACTTTTCTCAAGTTCAAGTGGATGCCAAAACACAATCATAGATCGTGTCATCCAGGTTTGCTGTCATCACAATTTTCACCAATCTCCCAGAGAAATCTGGGGTGGCAGTACAGATTTTGGGGTACCCCACCATAGACTGATTCACTGGGTCTGTAGTTCCTGAGGTGAAAAGTGCATTGTTAGTGATGATACAGTGGAGCAAGAAGCCTGTTCTGTTCATGCTCTAGTTCTATGATAATGTGACTGAAGATGCATCCGTTCTTTTTCAGTGCTAAGCCAAGACAATCTATTACAAATCTCATGTCCAGAGCATTTTTTTACTTTTTTTTTGTAGTGTTTTTTGTTTTCCTCTGGTTTTGCTTGTTTTCCTTTGCAAGACTCTGAAGACCCGAGGATTTCTGTGGCCAAGAGCCATGAATTCAATCCATCCTTCATGGAGTAGATGATGTCCTGTTTTGTAGTCAACATCTAGAAGGAAGCTATTATTACTGCTACTGTGAGGGCAGCAGTATTTCCTGGGCTGCCCAGCCTTATTTCACAGCACCGTGGATTTCTCGTTTGACCTGAAGCAACATAAATTACTGCAGCTCTGGACTGCGCATTCACAGTCTTTTCTGACAATTTTGTGTTGGTGCTCTCTCTTTCCTTTACCAAGGTCGTTCCTGTTTGGCAGCGCATAGCTGTAACACCTGCAGAGTTAAGTGATGCTTTGACAATGCCTAGTATCAGTTCTAGCTCTTCGCTTACTGCCGTGGTTTTCAGCTAAAGCGGGGGAAAGGGGCCCTACTTCTGCACGTCTCAACTTCTGACTCGCTGCCATACTGCTTCCGACGGCTCCCGTTTTCTTTATTTCCATGCTGAAAGCAATGCTCGGTCTGGAGGAGGCTGCTGGGCGTTCTGGTGCTCGTTCGAAGGGGAGGGGAAAGGGAGAAGAGG
>VZTR01033833.1:66605-86473 GCA_013400775.1 Chaetops frenatus | reverse complement strand
ATGGAACAACTATTCTGAAACCAGCAGTAGACTTGTTAGGAACAGATGTTCTTAAAATTATAACCTGTATATAACATTTTTGTATTTAAGTCCTAAGACTTGGAACTTCAAAGTAAACAGTACTGGTCAGTATGAAGTTATATCATTTCTTAGACCTTGAATTTCCCAAATCAGAACTAACGGTGTAAATAAAAAAAAAGCACCATTTTTTATATTAGCTAGTGGCTGAGTATAAATGAAACACCTCATAACATTGAATACCACTTACAGAAAAGTCACTAACAACTTCGTAACAGCACACAACATGTAGTTTCAGTACTTGCTCCTGCGATATAATTAAGGTACTCAGTGAAGCTTTTTTTGTGAAGATACAGATCCACTACGTATGAATTATTTTTCTCTTGAAATTGTATCTGATTTAAAGACAAATTTTAAAAGAAAGTTAGGGCTCCAACTGACCAGAAAAACCTGTGCGTAATTTTCATTACAGTAGCATTTTGTGTATGATAGATACATTATTTATCACTGAATGGTACACATTCTTGATGTTCACTGTCATTAGTGTTTTTATCTTTGTAACTTTTGATAATTTAAATGTTGTTATTCAGAAGTGCTTTTCATTTTAGTTATGTGTGTTTCCTGCTAATTCTCAAAATTACCCGAGCAAAATACTCTAAAAAAATGTATCTAAATGATATCTGAAGTTCTTTGGAAGCTAAAAGATAACTCAAGATAGTGTCAGTGAATTAGAACATTTGTCTCCCAGTCATATATTGTAAGATTAGTGAGGAGCTAAGTAAAAATTGAAGTATAGCCATATGAAAGTAAATAACCTTGGTATTTTACTGCATCGTTTTCAGATGAATGGGGACTTGGATAATTTGGATGCAATTCTAGGTGATCTTACTAGTTCAGAATTTTACAATAATGCCATGTCTGCAAATGGAAGTAACCCTGGAACAAAGCAAGCATTATTTCAAGGAAATGCCCTATTGGGTAAGGAATTACATCTACCACCTGGGTTTTAAAGTTAGGGATTTCTTCTTACCTGATGTAAACATAACAACCTCAAACCCTTAGAAAATACTTTCTTCATCTCCTATGTCTTCAAGGACAAATGTAATGCAAAATGGCTAATTATGCTTTCATAGGCTATTATATACACTATTAGCTGTCTTTACAGCACTCATCTGCTATATACACAATTAATGACATTCAGTTCCTTGTTTTGTGGTTCATTGTGGCTTCATCTAATGTAGATTTCTCAGAGACAAGTCATCAGGAAAGATGTTTTGTGAGTTGTAAATTAAAATTGAGAATTTCTATCCCTTACTGATGACTAGGGATATAATATGGGATTGGTGACAAGCTTTTGATTTCTTTCTCATTCTATGTAAAAGCATCTTGTGGCCAAGTAAATTCTAACGTTCCTCCTGCTCAACATCAAAAGGAATTCCCTTCCTTAGTAGGAAGCTGAGTAGGAGGGGAGGATAACCTAGCTAATAGACCAGCATCATGGCAGTTGTTGCTTCTTTTCATAACACTGGTCATCTCTTGATTATATAGGGCAATGGATTGTGGAGATAACCAAAGGAGGTGAAACAGGGATAATGAGAAATATAAAACCAGGTTCAAGAACATTTAAGGCCACTGACACGATTGCCTTTGAAGCACAGTGATTTCTGGGTTAATTGTCCATAGAGGGCGCTGTGCTCAGGAACACAGCATGTCTGGATTCCAGCTGTTCCAGACAACCGTTTGTTTCTACCCCCATGTGAGAGTTAACCAAAGTCTGGACAGTCCACTTACATATATCAAGAAGTCTGTAATACTAAGTTCATCACAGAACTTATATTACAATGAACCTTTTTTTGTGTAGGGCCAAACAGAACTGCCTTTGACTTTTTCTGCATAAGGTCCTAACTACTTGTTCAAAATGGGAATTTTTGTAGTGAAAACATAAACAACACAACTGTTCCTGGGTTGCTTAAGATCAAGTATATGAGCTCATAAATAGATGAGACTAGTTTTGTTGTTAATAGCATATTTTATTTAAAATGTACAGTGGAATGCATCTTTTAATTCTTTAACAGGTGTGAAGAGTCCCCAGTCTGTGCAGACTACTCGTCCACCTTTTAACAGAGCCTTGTCTTTAGACAGCCCTGTGGGCTCAGGTCCTTCAATGAGGAATGTCAATGCGTTCTCCATGTTACAAAAGCAAAACTTGATGGGTGGAAGTCCAAGAATGATTGAAAACCAAGAAAATTTTGGAGCAAATCTGGGTTTGTTGGTTGTATACAAACAGCTCTCATTGTAAAGGAAAAAGTCTTTATGTAAAAAAAGTTGCAAGATTAAAATAGAAATTTCAGTTAAAAGAAACTTTAAAGAATTTTAATTTTACCATCATTAATACTTCCGAATTATTATCTTAGCTGAAATTATAAGAACATTACTGTTTACTGTGTCATTACCAGTACTTTACTTTAGGTAGTTAAATTATTTTTTACTATTTTGAGTTTTTAGTTTAACATGTGCTTTTGATATATAGAAGCAAAAACAGTTCACAGTGGCAGCCAGGCATTATGAATTTTATGTATATTTAGACTCATATAGTTTTTGTATGATTTAGAACTTGGCATGGTGAGTTCTAGATACTTTTGTGGGACTTCTTTCAATTGCTCTGACATTAGCAGGTGCACTTGGTGAAATAGCAAAATAATTCTAAAACCAAAATACATAATGTATTCCAGATAATAAATTTTTGTGTTTTCTGTTCTTCATTTTAGCAAGCACTCCCAACAGAAATGTGTCAATGAATGACCATCAGTCAGGTGACTGGGGTTTGCCAAACTCCAAGGTGAACAGATTGGAATCTGCAAGTTCTGCTTCAATGTTGAGACCAGGACCTGAATTTAGTACAGCTCTTCCGAGGCCCCCAGAAGGTGGCTCTGTGTCTGGGCTGCCTGTTCGCTCTAACAGCATACCTGGTACTAGGCCAATGCTGCAACAGCAAATGATTCACATGAGTAAGTTCTTAACTACATAGCACTATCTCACTGCTTTCGTGGCAAGCATTAATCATAAGATCACTCTTGGTGAAACACTAGATTTTCAATAAAAGGCTTTTTGAGGTACAGACTCTTACTGTTCCCTGACTATGACATTTAATGACTTTTTGATGGTGTTCTTATTTTCTTCTGGTGCTGTGTGTCTCAGACACAGAAAATTAGTTCTGGGTCCCAAGATTGGGAGAGTATAATTTCTGTGTATTTTTTTAGTGCAGTACTTCTCTGCTAAATTCCAGGAGCTAAATGGCATCTATGATTCCATATGTAAAGATACTAGTATTGTGGTTAATTTAATTAATCCTATTTTTTTTTTTTTTTGCTGTTAAGTTCTTGTTAATTAGCGTCTTTTGAAGTTTTTCTCTCAAGTGCTTCAAAATTCTTTTCACATGGAGTAGCCAAATTTCACATAAAGCCACATTGCAAATACTGTTTCTCTCTAAAGTATTCATGTGTGCTTGAGAGAAAATAAACTGTATGTCTAAAATATGAACAGCTTTAAAGCCTGTGGGTTTTGTCTGTTCTATATGTCTAACAAAGGTTTAGTTTAGAGCTGAAATTTTCCAGTCTGCTATGCCAATACCAGAATGCCCCACACCAGCTTAAATTCTGTTCTTATCATGGAAAGCTACAAGGGCTGTCACCAGTTCTCTTAAACAGGCTTACTATTTCAATGCAACAAATTGTTATAAGATTAAATACGAGAGAAATTTGTGCAGTACTGACTAAGTCAGAATTTTCCAGCTTAGCTTCTTAGAAATCATTGTTGCTAGGTGATTTGTACAGATACTGGGAAATAATGGCATGACATAAACTCTACTATGTAGTGCTGTATATTCCTGGATTGGTAGAGGGAGGAAAGTATTCCCAAAGAGCAAAATGTTATGTACTTTGTGTTTCTCTTGATTTCCACTCAGTATTGGAAACTAAAATGCCAGATGATGATTGATGTCACTATGACAGTGTATATTTGCTGGTACCCAGATGTCATTGTCCCAAATTTTTGTTGGTTTTTTTTTTCATGTGAAGTGTTATGTCTATCATGCTCCTATTTAGAGGCTAAAGGATGAAAATAACAATTTTGCTCTAACAGAGTAGCAGGTCTAGATCAGTGTCTGCCATATTTAAATCTGTGGTCTGTTATATTTGTAAAATTACCTCGACTGTGAGTTTATGTGGGTATACACTGTAAAACATGATAATGGAAAGCTCATTAAGCTGCTTGACAATTTGTGTGATCATCCTAATGTGAACAATAGGAGAGTAAAATGAGACCTTCAGGTTTTAAAAAATACATAAATGTTTTCCTTGTAGGGCCAAATGAGATAAACATTGACATGGGAGGAAATCTGTATGGACAGCCTGGACCTTCTAGCCAACCTGGATTGTGGCCTGACAATATGATGTCCATGGAGCAAGCGTCACGGGGTTCACAAAACAGGTAGAATTGGGGAAGGTTTTAAGGTAGTTCTAAATACAACTGTTTGCTGTCTGTCAGCAGAATTTAAGACCTGGAAGTAAAATTGTGTAGCATACACAGTGGGGATAACAGATTGGAGCCAGAATTCAATTTCTGGAATGTTTCAGAAATGTTTCCATTTCTCCTGCTGATCTGACACTGGATATTTTTATACCCAGCTCAACAAAAGGCATTGTTAACAAAATGCATTAATTCTTGAGTTGGGAGGCACAGAAAAAAGAGATGTGAGACTCTGAAATCATATCTTTGAATTTATACATAGAATTCATGATGTGTGTTCAAGGATGCATGGAAGGTGACTGGACATTTTAGGGCATAAATTTGGGACTTAAGTTGTTAAGTCTTGTTTCAGTTGTCTGGATGACTATAGTATCTAATCATACCCAGGTCAATGTATTTATAAAAACTGTGGTTTTCATTGTAATGTTCGTAATGAATTTCTTCACCAAAAGAGTGGTCAGTCATTGGAATGGGCTGCCCAGGGAGGTGGTGGAGACACCATTCCTGAAATGTTCAGGAAATGACTGGATGTTACACTTAGTGCTGTAAGTGTGGTTGACAAGGTGGTATTCACTCAAAGGTTGGTCTCCATGACCTTGGAGGTCTTCTCCAAGCTTATTGAGTCTGTGATTCTAGTGGTTTTTTTTTTTATTTATAGACAATTAGTTAGAAGCTCTTTGGATGATCTCTTATGCTCGGCACCAAATATGGAAGGCCAAAATGATGAAAGGGCACTCCTGGATCAGCTGCACACACTACTGAGTAATACAGATGTCACAGGTCTGGAAGAAATTGACAGAGCATTAGGAATTCCTGATCTTGTAAACCAAGTAAGTAAACAGACGTTTTGGCCATTTATTTTCCAAAGACCGATATTATTTTGTTACTTGAAAAGAAAGTGAAGAGGGCCTCCTCATTTGCTTTGTCTCCTCACATCCTCATCTTCATTTTCATACATTTCCCTTTGGAAACCTTTACATTGACTAGTGATTTTCAGTGGAGAAGCTCAGTATGGATTAAATTTCTTGTGCATGAAAAGAAATAGAAAATGGCATATTCTTACAGAAGTTTATTGTATAATGCTTTGGTATATATAGGTGGAGTTTGTGGTGTAATTCATTATAATTCTGTAAGCTGAGGATTGTGTTGGATTTCTTTAGTAGCTTGTTTCAGCTGAGCTTATGTTGTGAATTATTTGACTGGCAGTGATGTGGGTGCTTCCCTCTCCTTCAGTTCCAGCTTGAATTTGCATGGCTAAATAAAATAAAGTAAATAAAAGAAGAAATTCTGTGAGTAATTTGGAACTGGCTAAGACCCAGAACTGACACTATCATTTGTACAAGTAGCATCAAAAAGTGCAGGAGTGTTTCAATGGTGACACTGGTCTGCCTGTGTATGCAGTGTGCAGCAAAATTGATTTAAAAATAATAATAATTATTATTAATCACTTTTGCTATTTCATTAGTCTGGAGACAGAACTAACAGTAGCTGTCCATGCTATGTTCTACCCAGGAAATTGCTGGCTGATGTATTATGCTGTGTTAGCTTTATTCAGAAATTCTGTATATACTACTAGTGAAAGCACTTCTGTATCTGTTGAAGGGACAAGCTTTGGAACCCAAACAAGATTCATTTCAAGGTCAGGAATCTTCAGTTATGATTGATCAGAAGCCTTTGTTATATGGTCAACCCTATCAAGGGCAAGGGGCAGCCATGCCAGGAGGTTTTAGTAACATCCAGGGACAACAGCCATCTTTTA
The DNA here is from genome assembly GCA_013400775.1 of Chaetops frenatus. NCBI lineage: Eukaryota > Metazoa > Chordata > Aves > Passeriformes > Picathartidae > Chaetops > Chaetops frenatus. The sequence goes on along the minus strand of VZTR01033833.1, from coordinate 80,169 downwards.
ATTCAGTGATGAATCAGATGAGCCAACCGAGCAATTTTCCTCTGCAAAGCATGCATCCGCGAGCAAACCTGATGAGACCACGGACCAACACACCAAAGCAGCTACGCATGCAGCTCCAGCAGAGGCTCCAGGGACAGCAGGTAATTTTTGGCTCCTACATTTACACTTCCTTCATGTTTCAGAACTGAACCACTTGCACACAGAATTGTGTTGCTTCACATATATAACAATGGACATCACAACAGATGATTGAGAGAGTGGATCTTTTTTTTTGGCAGTGCTTCTCATTGAATTGCCTGATGGCTGTAGGAGTGAAAGAACATTTATTAGGACAAGTGTTTCTCCTTCATCAGCCTCTCTAGCTACAGACCAGATTGATTCCTGCAGCACACAAAACAATTGCTAGTTAAAACAGTGCCTTTGTACAATGTAACTCTGCATGAGCTCTTTAACCGTGTTGAGTATTTTTTCGGAACCTCAGAAATACCATTAAATGGGAGCTGTATTTCTTCTGTAAATCAGGTGTTACTTCTTTCTTGCTGTGTTTTCTAACTAATCATTTGGGCTTATTGATATATGGGTTTGCTTTCCATTTAATGATTTGATGTCATTTTAGGTATTTTCTTTGGATGAAAGGTGAGAGAATAGCTACAACCACATAGATCTTAACACTAGGTTGAAAACACTGCTTAAAAAATAGATGCATGATTTCAGCATTGAGTTCCCCACATGAAAATGCAGGCTTGGTATTAAATACAGTGTACAGATAAAACTAGGAAAACTGAACTACTGCTGTGGGACATGGTGTGTGAACAGAATACATGCAGGTAACACCAAGACACAACAACAGCTGAAGTGCAAAGAGTAGGTTTATTCCATTGTCTTGGATTCCAAAAAATAGAGACACATACACTGCTAAGCTCATTTAGCAGGGGCAAAAACCACCCAGGCCTGAGCCCTGCATTCCATATCAAAAAGGCCTGGAGCACGCACAGTCCTTCAACAGGCTGCAGTTTCACGTCTCCAAACTCAATTATCTCCGTTCCCCCACCTTTACAGAGAGGCCCAAGTCTATGGGAAAGGCTTTTAAAAGTCTTTAAGAATGTCCTGCTATCTTTTGTGAGAAAATACCATTTCTTCTCTGTAGACAGACAACATCCCAGAGCAAACATAAATACATGAATTTTCTCAGCCAGAGTATTTTCTGACATCTCCCAGGTGCATGTTGGTCATTGAGAGAAAACAACTGTAAAAAAAAATTCTTTTTCTCTCTCCTTGCCAATCCTCCATTTTTCAGCCCTTTCTTCTCCACACATGGAACAGCAGTGTTAGGAAATACTGTGTTCTCTCATGGTTTTCTGTGACACTAATTGTTGGAAACAAATAGATAGTCTGCTCTTTATTCCCAAAGACTGCTAATTTCAAGGGAAATAAAAACCCAAAGGCAGTTAACGCTGCAGTGTTTGAAGGGCTTTTCTTTTTGTGTGTGTTTGGGCTGTTTAAACAAATAGTTTGGTTCTTCAGGTACATTCAGACAAGGCAAAAATGGCTATTGAACTTTATGAATTCAAGAGGTCTGTAAAGAAAACGTTTTTGCAGGAGTTGCCATTACTTTGTTCAGATACTGTTATTTTCAAGCTAATAGTGCTAAAATGTCTTTTTCCAAGTTTATGAATCAGACCCGTCAGACGCTTGAAATAAAAATGGAAAATCCGGTCAGTGGTACTAACTCAGTGATGAGACCAGTTATGCAGCCACAGGTGGGATCCCAGGTAAGTAATTATTACAGCAGCCATCTGTTTAGAAGTTCAACCTGCTTTCATGGTTTTACAGCATTCGTCTTTGGTTTTATTCCTCTGCATAATTTTTTTAAAAAAGGGGGGTTTTTTTACCTCCCTTATTCCTGAGATTTAGGAGAATTTGTTCTTTAGGTCATGCTGTCAATTCAGTATGCCAAGTTTTTCTATGTAAAATGTCATCATTTGTTTAGCACTAATGACAAGTTAATGAAAACTTTTGTCTCAATATTTTGACGATTATTTTTTGTACTGGCTGTGGGTTTTCCTTAACTTGCTGGGTCTTAGAAATGAGTTTGATTGACTCTGACGTGATTTTATTTGTAAAAGCATCTTCTAATATGATTTTTCTTCTCTTTCTTTGGGGGATAGCAGCAAGGTTTTCTTAATGCTCAAATGGTGGCTCAGCGTAACAGGGAACTAATAAGTCACCATTTTAGACAACAGAGGATGGCAATGATGATGCAGCAGCAACAACAAGCTCAGGCCTTCAGTCCACCACCAAATGTGACTGCCTCAGGAAGCATGGATAGCCCTTTGACAGGCCCTCCAATGGCTCAAGTTCCTTCACAGCAATTTCCCTATCCACCTAATTATGGTACTAGTACTAACACATTTGTTTTTGGGGTTTTTTTGCATTTGTCTGGTTTTCTTTTCCCTTTTTTTTATTACTCCAAACTACCTAAATACCAATCATTCTGAAAAATGGAATATACTGCTACAAAAGGATGGCTTTTCCCCTTCCAACCACTGCAAGAAGACAAACTAGAAGTACTAGTTTGAAGTACTAGGTGGTGGTAACTGAAGTATATTATATGTGTCTCCTTTGGTTTTTTTTTAAGGAATGAGCCAACAGCCTGATCCTGCATTTAGTAGAGTATCAAGCCCTCCCAATCCAATGATGTCATCAAGAATTGGACCTTCCCAGAACCCTATGCTGCAGCACCCTCAGTCAGCAACAATGTACCAGGCCTCTGAAGTGAAGGGTCTGCCTTCAGGAAGCATGCCCAGAAACAGGTGCACTTCATGATTATAACCTGTTTCTCAAGAAGTGTCTTTCATCTCGCTGGAAGTAGAAACTATGTTAAATAGCATGTAGCAGGAAAAAGATTTACAAGAGGAAAAAATAACTGTCTTCCTAGTGTCTGTATTGTTCTTCATCCTGCTCTGGTTTAGAAAATAAAATGATTAAGTGTATTTTATGCTTAGCTCCATTGATTCGTATTGGACCTCTACAATGTTTGTAACCAGAAGCAACATTCAGTCTTTAATACTAACTTAATATTTAGAGAAAAAATAACCTGGGGGAGGTGGTGGGGAAATACAAAATATCAGATAGTATTACAATGGATGATATAGCTGTAATAGTAGCCTCCATAAAGATAACATTAGGCATACATATAAAACTGTGCATTTCTAAAAACTCAAATTCCTTTTTGGAGGGGAGTTTGCATGTTAAACAGATACCAGGTAAAAGTGAAAATAGTTTCTATCTTTCACATGTTGACAGCTGGTGCAGGGAAGGCAATACATCAGCGTGTAAACTTACTGGAAGGTAATTTTATTTTTCCTTTTGTATTTCAGTTCTTTTCCCCAGCAACAGTTCAGCCATCAAGGTAACCCAGCAGCATACAGTATGATGCACATGAATGGCAGCAGTGGCCATATTGGACAGATGAGTATTAATACCATACCTATGTCAGGACTGCCTATGGGTCCAGACCAGGTAAGTTGTACATCAAGACTGATGAAAAGATTTGCTGACTCTTCTTCCATTGAGTACAGTCTGCTTACATCCATTCCTCTGGCAAAATCCTGCTTTCAGTTATCCTGTTTGTATTTGCATCTGTGGGCCTATTAACTTTATGTCCTGAGAGACGCTTTCTTTTTGGTGATATGTAAGCAAATTCACAATGAACCCAAGCTGTAGGCTGTGATTAGCTGTTGACTTTGTAGTATCATGGGTAGGATCAAGCCTTAAACTGCACAAAGGATGATGAAATACTTGTGAACCTGGAGAAACACCAGAAAAAAATCCATGGACATTGTGAAATGCATCTTCAGTAGATCTTGAAAATGCTATGTAATAGCTCTTACAAGTCAGGCTAGGAATCCTGATAGTGTGGTATCCTTCTGGCAGACACTGATAATGATACTTGCCCTTACAATACCTTAGAATAACTTGTGTATGCACAGCCAGAAACTACAGAAAATGTAGAACTCTCATGTAAGGTGAAAATGCGCTAACAACAGGCACGGAAAGAAAGCCGAAATACAAAATACACTTTTGCTACAATTGTCCCACAAAATGCCTAGGGATGAGCAACATACTACTGACATAAGCTAAAACTATTCAAGTAAAAAGTACCTCATGGAATTTTGTGCACCTGTCAGAATAATGAGGACTTCTGGGGGGGGGTAGGTAAGTTTTGGAGGACTTTGATACAGCAAATGCCTTTTATAAAGAGGAAAATATAAAGGTGAGATGCCAGATTTTCCAAATCTACGTGACATAAAGATATCCAAATAGTGTGTTTAGGAATTTCTAGGACAGCATTCCTTTTCTAGAAATTTGTTTTAAGAGTGGAGCATTAAAAAGCTATTTTTCTGCTTCTAGGCATTGATGGTCAGTAGTTCCTTCTTCCAGCTGCAGTACGCAAACCATTTTTTTCCAGCAAAGGTGTCTTCTCTGATGAAAGTATCTTTTCTTTAACAGAAATACTGCTGACATCTAGAATCACATCTTCAAACAAGAATGGCTGAATGCACTATTTAGAAAGGAAAGTGACACATTCTTCATGGCAACTCATACTGGGCTTACAGAAACCAGTGATAGATTTCCTCATCCAGAGGAAAACAAACCAAAAAAGCCCCTACCCAACAGAAATACTTCTTAGTAGAAGCAGTCTATGTATTACTGTATGATGTGGGGTACAAAAAAAGGTTGTTAATATTTTTGGCACTCTTCATCTAGAAATGTGAATTTGGTAATGCCATTTTAATAGATTTGATGACTAGACTCCTGGTATACCTTACCTGTTTACTGTAGCTATCCAAAGCCCTTTAAATACAGGCAGACAGAAGTGCCTGGAGAAGTCACAGTGGTAAGAATTTCCTGATTTCTCTAATAACAATATCTGACAGAGAATGTAGTTCTTAGCCTTTACTCTTCTATAGGAATTCTTTACTATAAATGCTGCTTTTAGTCTCTTACCCCAAGAGTCAGGGATTTCCCAAGCAAAGTAGTGGTGCAAAATTAATTGGCATGTGCTAGTTCAAAATCCTGTCCGTTGAAGCCAAGGGTTAAAAAGAGAGGTTAAACAATTTAAATTATTTAAACACAATTGTGACTAATATTTACGTATTCCTGTGCAGCTGAGTGCACTTTATAGAAGACTATATAATGGATTAATGCAATATCTTTGATAAGGACTTAATATGAAGGTAGGGTGTACTCATGTTCCTTCTCAAAACACAATCTCTTAAGAACTATTTGAAAAGACTGCATAATGTAATTTTTTCTGTGTATGGAAATCAGAGCAATAATCTTTCATCTTTTTTTGAAAATAACTTCAGAAAGCTCAAGATGGGACACTGCAGTCAGAATCAGAATTTTGCAGTCTTTTTTGTGAATAAATTGTGTAAATATGATCTTTAAAATAATGTATTATATATATGACTTTTGTAGGTCACTAACTCATTTTTGCAGAGTTTGTGAAGCTAAATATTTAACAAAATTGATTTCTGGAAACTGAGTGTAGTTGAAGTCCAAACAGAATTTTTTTAAATTAAATTTAAGGACTTTGAAGCTGGGTGACTTTGGCCCACATATTTCTCTTCTTTGGTCTTCAACACTTCATTTATTTTTACATCTTTACCATATGGCTTTTTATATATAAAAAAAAAAAGACCAGTTGTTCAATACTTTCTCCACCTGTGAGCACTTTTGTTACATTTCTTTTTACCTAAGGCAATTTGACACGATGGCTCTGCATTGTAAGATTTTACAACTTGTCAGGACAGACATGGGTCTGTAATAGGTTGCCTTTTCAGTTGATGAATCTGGATTGTGTCTTTCTGGTCAATTTTAATGAACTCTAAATGTTCTTTGAAAATGTTTGTCTGTTGCAAAATATTTGCTGTTATGTAACATCCAGAAATCTTCAAGGATATTAAGCCACACTTTAACCAAATGTCTACACCTCATTGGATTGTTCTAATAGTAATGAATGTATTTTCTAAGCAGATTTCTCTCCTAGCAGTATTTAGGTCTGGTTACATATTATTTGCTGATAGCATGGGGAGGGTATTCCCCCCTCCATTTTGGGTGCTTGAAATGAAGATCCCTTTGCACTTTTTGCAGTTACAAGGAATTAAACCGCTAAACCTTCGTAAGGGATGACCCAGAAATGTTTAAGATGTGTGGTGCTTCTGTTCTGTTGTTCATTGTGTAATGGAAAACTGATTTCTCCCAAGTGAGTAAAAGAAACAAAAAAAACCCGGATCTGTGTTCTTTTTGCTTATTCTTGGTACTATTAGGAAGAGGGGGTTTTATTTTTCAGAATATTCAGTGATCTTCCATTTTAATAGAAATAAGTTTTAATAGAGATATTCTCAAACATTCATCCTTAGCACCTAGCCAGCTGTGTTTCAAAGGGAATGTAGAGTCCATTGATCTACTTCATGCAGCCCTGTCTCTTCCACTAGTACTGAGTATATAGATTATCACAGCATTTACTGGAAGTTTTCAGTCCAATTAATGTATGTTTATAATGCAAAACTTTTAAAAGCCTAAGGAACTTTTATCTTTTCTTTTCTTGGAACATATCTATTTGTTGAGTAAGTGCTGCTTACTAAGGATGAAAGGCAGTAATCCCTTGCTTTTTATATCAAATCAGAGTAGAAAATAGTATTTTGTAGTTGTTCATTATATTGATGGAAACTACAAACACCAGTTGCTTTTTTTTTTAGGTGATCTCTTATACTATATAGATACTGCTACATACATCTTGCAGTACATTTTTTTTTTAAATTAGTAATTCTTTTTATACATCTAGGTATAACTGGTACCTACCTGACTGACCTTTTAGAGGCTCATCCTTTTCTCATCTATTTAGAATGTTGGAGCTTTCCAGTACCTACTTTTTTTTCTGAATCAAAAGATTTTTAGTTTAAACTGGATGAAGGAGCAGGAGACATTTTTAACATGAACTGATGGCATCTTTCATGGCAGCACTAAGTAGTACATCTAGTTTGAAATCTGTTGACATTTAGTTACCACCATCAATTTTGCTTTGGTCCTATAGCAGTAGATTTTTCTAAATGTTTTTTTAAATAAAATCCATGTACCATTATTCAGCAGTAAGAGATGAATTAGCTAGTACAGCAACCTCTGATCACTGCTGCATAAACACTAGCTTATGCAGCTACACCTGTTACTTTTTTGATCACAGAAACCATGTGTTTATTAAACTTGTATGTAGTGTACTTTTTTTCTTGACCTAAGATACTACTTCCAAAGTGAGAAATTCAGACCACATTTCTGTCACAAAACAAAACTTACTTAAATGTTGCACCAATTAGCACACCTTTTATTACAGAATTTATGTGCAGACTACCAGATGACAGAATGATACAACAAGAGTGAAACCATGTAATTCTGAGAGCAATAGCTTAAAAAATTCTCAGGAGAAGGCATACGGTATTGAGAATTGCATCTAAGTTTAGTTTACATTGTTAAGTATTGCTTGAAATATATATCTTTATTTTGCAAAACAGAAAAATCATGGGGACTGACTTATAAAAGGGTTGGTTGTGTTACTTACTGCCCTTCTGGTTTTGTGTTTGGATGTTAATAATAATGTAAATAAAGGTTTCTATTTAAAATCAGAACTTGGTGACACTGTATGAGCTAATACTTTAAGGCTGATTATCCAGTAAAGGTCAGAGAAAAGTCCCTGCTATCACTGATGAAAACTCTGTATAAAGAATGATTTACATTTTTTCCTAGTTGACTGTAAAAGCTGAGGAAGTAACAACCAAGACCCTTCACTTATGAGACACATATTTAGCACTGACACCAACGAGGGTTTATGTCTTTTTCAACTTAAATAGTTAGCTCTAGAAGAGCTGAAAGGAGAAGAGGTGGTATCTTCCCCCAAACTTGGCAGCAACATACCTTTCATTAAATACCAGCTACTTCTTGTGTCACATACAAGTTTCACAGCTCAGCTCTATGAAGGGACAAGATAACTTTGTGAATAAATTTTGTAAATATGATCTTTAAAATAATGTATTATATATATGACTTTTGTAGGTCACTAACTCATTTTTGCAGAGTTTGTGAAGCTAAAATATTTAACAAAATTGATTTCTGGAAACTGTGTGTAGTTGAAGCCCAAATAGAATTTTTTAAGGTTAACCTTCTGACTGACAAGTAGCAGGTGCAGTAACATTGGCCCTGTGGGATTTTGACAGCCACAGCTTCACCTTGCCAGAGACTATGGGCTAAACACACAAGGGTGTGCAATTTTTTAAAAATATCTAAGCTCATATTCTTTCTGCATGCACACTGGGAATGGCAGATAGCTAAATNGAGGATCTCATCATCTAGTCGATCTTTCTGATAATCCAAGAAATTTGTAACAAGTTATAAAGAAAATACATGGCTAGATTAAGACAGACATTCAAATTTTACTTCCATAATTAAAAAAAATCTTGCAAGAAGTTTTGGGTAGTGTATTTGACTTAACCATATGGGATACAAATACCCAAGCCCAATCTTGCTTAGCATATACAAAGATTCCACTTCTACTTTTTGAGCAGGGTTTTTTTTCCTCATTCCTGAATTCAAGGACATCTTTTGAATATGGGGTTTTGGTACCAGGGATCTACATGCCTGGATGTAATTCCACTTGATTTTCATAACTGCAAAACCAGGATGGATTTCAAAATAATTTCCATGCTGTATTTTTACACTGCATTTCTACAAGGGCAAGCTAAGTTTGCATTATATAAAAATACCTCTTTGTTAGGAGCGAAGGCCACAGTTGGTTGAGTCTGTCCCATGAGCACCCTCAGGTATTTGCCTTTAAACACAGGTAGCAAAGTAACATGAAACAAATTATAAATACAAATCTCACCACTAGTGCTTGTACTATAACATACTTAATAATGTTCTTATGAAACTACTCAAGTAATTCTGTACACTGTGCTTCCTTAGTAAAGTTATAAGTTTTTTCCTCTCTGAAAGCCTTTGAACAGTACCTGTCATTCAGAACATTTACTTTTTTGCAGACTAATGTATAACTAGATTATTGACTACACGTATTGAACTCTCAGAGCTACCTTTTTAAAAAATAAACGTAGAAGTTACACTGCTAAGCAAATGCTGCTTTCTCAAAGGAACTGTTTTGGTTTTGAATGTACAGTATAATATTACCACATAAAAAACCTTCATAGAAATCTGATTTTGTTAAAATATAAGATGAACATTTACTGAAATTTTTCAGTACCTTTAAAAATGAGTAAGTTCTAACATAGCATTTTGAGAAATAGTGTGTGGGCATTACACTCTTCTTTTATTAACAAATTTCTCCACAACCTGAAGGAGTTTATTTTCAAACAGTACACTGATCAATATTTACACAACCCCTCCAAAAATCTGGCATTGTATTAGTCAAGATTTTCTCTAATCTTCATAGGAATGACAATATGATGAACAAGTGGATGTGGAACTAAAATGTATCCTCAGAGGAAACTGAACAAATTCCATGGTGTTGAGAACACTCAGTGCTGCTGACTTCAGTTCCTTTATCTTTTCAAAATTCTTTCCAACCATTACCTTTACCCCAGTGGTAAACAAGCATCCTTGTTTTCTAAATCTTGCTTTAGAGTTGTAATTGGCTTTGAAGTTTTTCTCATGACAACTATAGATAGAGGTGAACTGGAAATTATTTGAAGGTCCCTTCAGCTGTGTGTGTAATCACTGCTGCTGCAGTGGCAGTCCTCTTTGGGATGTGGCTGGGTTTCTCCTCTGTCAATTCCTGAATCAGTATTAGTTGTGTCTTCTTGAAGTAAAAAGCCTTGTGAAGCAGGTGAGGTATAATCCAAAGCAAAAAAGCAGGTACAGCAGTGCATTTCAGAGACCTGTATTTCTGACAGCATTTCACATAATTTCACTGCTTCTATTCAACTCACTCATCAGTGCAAACATTCTATCTATTTCAGCCTCAAAGTTTATCCAGTCCTTCAGGCGCATGTTACAATTAATTTAGTCTGTACACGGATTCAAGTCCTGGCCAGTTTGTATCCTCATGGAGGTGCAGCAGCTGGGGGAGATTAGCCCTCCCAGCCTTCCCACAGTTGTCCTCTTTAAAATAAAACAAATGCAGTTTAGTGTGTAACATTATGATAGAAAGTAATAAGAAAGGTATTTTTAATGGCTTCATGCAGTAAAATACAATGGAAACACTGTGAACCACCAATAAAAGCATAGCAAGTGTATGACAGAAAGAACCCAATGGTGTTTGAAACTTCAGCCTGTACAAAGCTTGTTAATTCAACCTTCATTTTGGTTCTAAAGCCAGTCATAGAGCTCTTCAATTAGAAATAAAACCATTGCATTGTATGAGCAACTCCTCTCGGGCAAGAGGAGACCAGACTGTGCCTAGGAAGGGACTTGTACTTGTGTTTTCCACTACACAGTTTGAGAGGACTTCATGATTTTAATGAATTGAAGGCGCTGCCTTTTTTTTAAGGGGAGATTCAGAGACAGTAACAGGCAACAGTAACTTTTTAATATACTTAAATTTGTACCTCACCTTTGAGCTCTGGCAGTTTGAGAACTGCCAGATTATCAAGTTTTAAAGGGCAGCTCAGTGAGAAAAAAACCATTTTAGATACAAATCTGTCTTGTAGTCTACTTTCTGTTTGAAAGTCCTTTTTCTGCTCACAGCACAAGGCAGTAGTTGGATAACGAGCAAGAAAATACATGATGCTGCCTCACTACTTGTGAGAAATGAGTCAGTTTTGTTCTTTCTGGATTGTGTGCAAAACCACTAGGTAGCTCCTACTAGTTTAAATTTAGACAAAATCAGGTCTTTAATTTCTATTGGCAATTCACCATAATTGGTTTTTTCAACTGAGCATCTACCTTTAGTTGTTTGAAATTGCCTTGACCTAAATGTTCCTAGATTCCCAACAAACATGTACCAAGAGGTTTTGTGCAGCAATAGTTGTCAGTAATGATGGCAGTATTGTATTTCTTGCATAATTTAGAGGACTTTCCTCCTAAGCATTCTATGAGAATAGAGTGATGATGTTAAAAGATGTGGTGCATGCAAAAAGAGAAGGGAAAAGCTAAGTAAAGGCTAGTGCTTTTGGTGAATTGCTCCCAACTCACAGTGACTTGGCAGATGATGGTCTCCTCACATCTGGCCATTTTCGACGCTGAAACTGCCTAATTTTCAAGCAGCAAAAGGAGAAAGAAAAGTTAACCATCACCAAGAAAAAAACCAGCACCTCAATCTGAAAGATGGGGAAGAAGAATTCAGCCAGAATTTTGACTGCTAAGATCAGAACGTAGTGTAACAACATTGAAACAAATAACTCCAATGTTTCCAAGCAAGTAGGGTGGAAAGGTCTTTCAAATGCCCTTTCAGGCCAGGCCTTTCAATGTGGTTCCCAATCCCACACTTGCTCTTTCAGCAAGAAGGTAGTACTTAAGCGTAATAATGTAACTGTTTTTAAAAAATGTACCTGTACTGCTCGTAGCTTCCATCTTTAAGTCCTAGATGAAGGAAAGTTAACAATGTTACTAACAATTGCCTGTTACGTAAATCACGATTTAAAAAACCCAAGAATTTAACAATTTTGCTGATGCCTTGAGTAACCTGGTATGCTCTCACATCTGATCCTGCAGTGAGCAGAAGTTTGGAGCAGAACTCCAGAAGCCCCTTCCAACCTGAACTGACCTGTGAGCTTCATAGTGGCTATTAGGATATTCTTTCCCCTCTTTCATCAGTACTGTTCCTTCCTCATCTTCTCCTGCATCTCAGCAATATTTATCACTATTAAGGGTCATTCTTCATCTTAAAAACATGACATAATACAAACTGAACATGGACAAAAATCTGAGAATGCAGCTATCACCCTCAGCAGGATATTACTAATATAAGTAAATCCTAAAATCCTTTTGACTGACCCAAGTTTCATAATGGTAAGAGTCCTTTGGGAGTTTGTGAGTGCAATAGAAGAGGCACTTACCTAGATCCATGTTCCTCGTTCTTGGATTGCATTGCTTATACCCTCTGCAACTTCTGAGTTCCATGAGCTGGACGTGCAGTTGATTAAGAACATCTCTGTCAAGCGTATTCACTGCATTAATTAGCTGCAATAAACGGGGTTCTTGTTAGTAACTATTGCTCTGTAATTTGGTAACTTTTGGAATACAGGTGGTTTATTTGCAACAGGAAAGAGCCAGTTATACTAGTTTAAATGAAACAGGCCTTAACTACATCCTGCAGCAATACTGCATGATTGCAATTTATTGTTGATAGGTAACAAGGATGTATTTCTTAAGCTGTGATCTCAAGGTCTATGATCAGATACCTGATATGGATCAGTATTGAGATCAAAATACTCCAAAAATCCAGTAGCAAATTCACAGAACAGGAAGTTGTGGGTCTCGTTGATTGTCCTCAAACACCAGTATGTGTTGTTGTTGGCACTGGTACAGGCACAGAAAGGGCCCACTGCAAATTGAAGAGTTATGAAGACATAAGCTACGTGCTTCTGTCTTTAGCACTGCTTATTACTTTATATTTATGGTATACTTTATTCATAGACAGTTACTCTTACTCTCACTCCTGAGCTCTAAAGCAGAGAATGCCTTCCAGCATCAGTTTATTGTTCTGTGCATACCTAACCCACATGCAATGACTAATTACAGGAATGTCTTGTCTAGTTGCTTTCTCTGGTGGAGAAACATTCCAGATGGTGAGAGACCATGCAGGTTGGTGTACAGTGTTCCGTATCTGTAGCTTATTTGCCATTGGTTTTACCTCCTTGCCTTTCGTGCAAGAATAATTACAACACTGAAATAGAGATTATTTTCTATAGAGAAGACTGTATGGCTTTGGTTACAGAGGTAATAAAACCAACTACTAGCAACCCAACATCCCAGCCCAGTCTAGCCAAAATTTGCCCACCTATTCCTTAGTTTACAGGAGTCTTACGTGTCCACAGGGGAGCAGTTTGCCAGTGCTGGTTGTCGTGGGTGAAGCAGGTCAGACCAGGCATGCTGCACGTATCATTATTTTTAATTCTCTTCAGCAATTTGCGCAGTTTCTTCTTCCGTCTCTGCTCTCGCAGGAGCCACAGCCTGTCCTTCTCCTGTAGGGCTTTCCTGCACACATGAAACATTAGGGTCATGCAAACTCTGTTAGACTTGAACACACCTAAAACCTCCGAAGTAGCTAATAAAATAAGCCACTCGGAGGGAAAGAATCCCCATTTTTTAATTCAATGGTGTTTCACACAAATAGAGATGACTCTGCAATTCAACAGCACTGGGAGAAAAAAAAAAAAGCAGCCAAAGAGGCTTGTAAGCCTGAGGTTTGCAATGTGCTTTTTTCAAAAGCAGAGACCTTATCTTAGAATTTACAAGCATTTTCATGTGGGCTTACTTCCTTGCCAAGGTGTCTCCGTGTTTATGCTTATCAATACAGGATAAATGGACTACTACTACTTTTGCCTAGTGTGTAACT
>VZTR01033833.1:6029-62672 GCA_013400775.1 Chaetops frenatus | reverse complement strand
AAAAAAAAAAAAAAGACACAAAGAGGTTGAGAAAAACCATCATGATTCTAACCTTCTCAAACTCATTCTACTGTCACCAAGAGCTTCATTTTCACCACCTTCCGTGGCTCTCACCACTAACAAGCATTTCCAAATTATCTAGCTTTCCAGAAGGAAACTACAGTAGGAGGAAGCTGGTTCAGTTTGCCTGCTCCAATTCTCGACTGTGAAAGCAGAATGTGGTGCTGCAGGAATGGGGGACACAGTTGCAGGTAGACAGACACTCCTGCATTCACTGTGATTTCTCCTCTTGTGCTCTACAGCACACTTGCTAGGAGAGAAAGGCTGCCAAAAGTCCTTAAACTTCAGTGTGTTCTGACACTGGGAAGGGGATGAGGCAGGAGTGATCTGAAATCCCCTCTTCAGAGGTTCTGAAAAAGCAAAGCAGCAAGGTTCCATCACTTTGCATAGCAGGCTTTAGCAGTGTTTGGACACATGGGATAGCGATCAGCAGTTAATTGTGCCACTCATGGGGTTTATTTATAACAGCCTTTTTTTTTTTCATCAAATGAAACTCCTGCTTTTCCTCAGTCTGGCTTACACACAGCATGGACTCAGTCTTCTACACAGCAGAAAAATCAAAGTAATTCAATATGAACAACAGTCTCTGCAGAACTACCATTAGCCATCAGTGACCACTGGTGTAGTAGAAGCTCATGAAGCAGAGACAGGACGGTGTTCAAGGAAAATGGACAAAGAATCCAGCCCTGTGACCCTAAATCAGGAACACAATTGGACAGAAGTGGATTCTCATTTCCTTTGACACTCCATATTGGCTATATTTTCTGCAGCAAAAACAATTACAGGACCATGGTGATATTGAAATTGTCATTTTTTAATCTCAGCAGACTAGGAAGTTTTTAAGTATCTGCCTTCTGTGTCAATCTACAATATAAGGGAGCCAAGAGATTCTTGCATAGAACTTTACTGGGAATTTATGTAATTTGGTAAAAAGATTACAGGACCTCCATCCTTTATGCTTCTCTTTGGCATTTGTTCCATCCTTACCTGGTCCTTAGAGCCTCTTTCATACACAACACACATGAAGGGTTTGAGCTTATACTATTTAATATTAGTGACAAAAATGTCAGATAAAGTTTTACTGGCAAATTTCATAGGGCAAATTACCTCCAGGTTCTCCATGTATACAATCCTATGAAAAAATCCAATTCCAAAGTGCAAGGTTAAGAAAAGCAGTAGCAAGTGAAAGAAATTAATTCTATAAGCACCAAAACTAATTAAGCTCACTTTTCCTTGGGCTTATATATTTGATACTGAAGGACTGTGTTATGAGAGGTACACTGGGGAACAGGGCTACTAAGATGTTAAAAAGATCCAGATTAATTTTTTCCCAGGATGGGGACAGCTTTAAGTCTTATTTGTCTCATAAGGCATATGAAATTTCTCAGCTGTGCTTTCAGTTGCAGTTACCTCCTCCACTCAGCATCTTGTCTTTGCAAACTTGTAATAATTTAATTATTTCTGAAATGTCTAGTCTGAAATCAGCCTGCAAGCTCAAACGGTTCCAGGGAGGGAACCCAGAGGCAGACAGACACACAGACAGTCAGCATGATCCTATCAACCCACAGAAAACAAGCTAAAAACACACACTGAAAGCATCACTGACCTCATGGTCAATATGAAGTTTATGGTCCTTCCAAGCTTGCAGTGACCTGTACAGATCTGTGTCACACTGAACAGTATCGTTCTCCAGGATATAGCACCTTGGCATGGAAAAGCAAACAGTGTTTATTTTAGTGGATACATACACAAACAGAGCAATGCAAACAGCTGCTCTTAATGACACAGCTCCAGGACAAATGAGACCATGGATTGGAAATGACATGCAGAATTCAAAAAACAATGTTCATTCAAGAAAATACAAGTGTGCTCTGAGCCAGGAAAGAAGTCTGGGTTTGAGTTGCCATGGAAATTTTTAAGTAGAAGAATTCAGGGAGAATATTTCTATCAAGCAGATCCTGTTGACTGTTTCATTTCTGTATGTAAATGGTGCTGCACAGAATTCTTGCTTATTCATTAGACTTTCTGCATAAATAATCATTGCTAACTAGCAAGCATTGAAAGCATTACTCAGAAGCAATTTCCTGATGCATAATTAAGTGATGCAGGGGTAGGAGCAAGGATAAAGTACTTCCTTATAAGATGTATTACTACGCCATAAAGAAGAGAAGCAACTCAGAACAACAAACCAGAAACAAAGACATTTTGCTATTTTCTACAAAAGTGATAAATTTTTTCAAGGGTATCTCCCTCACTTTGAAAGCAAAACAGCCTCTGACAATATAAAATCTTTACATTTCACTAACTTCTAGTGAAATCCAGTTTTTAAAATTATTTAATAAAGAAGAAAACAAAAATCACCACTTGACAGATTTACCTGGAAAGTTTATTAGGGGTTGAATACCATGTAGTTATTTCTGAATGCTTGTTTAAATTAAGGCTGAATATTTGCAATATTCGTTTGTTTTCTTTAAACCACCTCATGTTTGTTGTCCCATGGCCTTCTTTTCTGCTAGGAACATCTCATGAATAATGTACAACCTTCCTGACAGTTCCTTGTATAAATCTGGGATTCACCTCCTAAGGCAGCAAAAGTCAATTCAACTTGCTCCAGAAGAAAACAACAAACAGTGATTTATGGGTCCTGAACATTCATGAGAGCTGGGTTAAGAGGGCACAATTCTCTGATGTCTACATTTCCTCATACTGTTGAGTTTCCAATTCACTTCTGTGAACAGAAGTCATACGGAAAACACAGATATCAACAGCAGCTACCTGGCTCCTTCACATTTAAATCAGCTAGTCATTAAGCAATTTAATGCATATAATCAATAACGATTGGTGGAATTCCTGAGAATTCACAAGTGGAAACGGTGACTAAATGAATTAAAGTACAGCTGAAGAGACATCATCAGTCCCCAGATTCACCACTGAGGAAATATCTTTAGCTGTTAGAGTGGTCAGACAATTGCCTTCCCTCTCTCTCAGTATGTTCCATTTCCCAATGTTCGTGGTACATCCAACTTCATTCATAATACAGATTTTTCTTCTCCTAGCACTGGTTACAGAAAACTATGCAAAGCAACCAGTGACACAAAACCAGTTCATGCTCCAGTTGGGGCCTTTGGTCTCCAGCCAGGTCAGGTTACTCACTGTACACTGATTTCCAGGGGTAAGGCCTCTCCTGGTTTCACACAGATTTGACACCCCTGTTGCCAACAGTTTTGCTTGTCCTCACTGGAAACACATGCACTGATGAGTGGTTACTGTCTCCATCCAATGCAGAAGACACAAAAGCACTGATGCTGTTCTTCATGAGCTTCATGCCCCTCTGCACTGACAAAACTAAAACAAAACTAAGACTATTGTACACATGGGAATAAGAAATTTAGAGAAGCTAAACTGGGTATCCAAAAGAGACACAACAAGCTTAGCACACTTCAACCCACCCGTTTATATAAAGCAGTCACTTAAAGAGCAAAAACTTTTCAAAATCTATCATGTGCACTTACCTGTGTGTCACTTTGATCAGGTTAGGGGCTGTGTACTCTGAAATGCTACCAGTGCCACTATACTCCCCCATGTCTCTATCCTCCTCCTCAGGCAGAGCAGCCCTCTGCAGCTTGTGCCGCTTGGTGATGTTCCTTGGTAAGATGGGCTGGTATCCATCCTCGAAAGCCAGGTCATAGGCAGCTCCATCCAGCTCAACAGATACTGAACGGATAGAGCGGTTCCGGACATAGCTTGGTTTGAATTCTGCATGGAAAAAGTGAAAGAGGAGCAGAAACAGCACGTTACAATTTGCTTCTCTTTGTGTTTCTTGAAAGGAAAAACCCCAGCCCATACCGAGCTGTTTGGAATTAACTGGATGACAGTGTCTGTTGCAGTTGCCCTGTGAGTGCTGCTTCCTTCACTTTGGCATGGACAGACGGACAGGTGGATGGATGGATACCCCAGGGCATGAGAGGGCAGGTACAAGGCAAGCACAAAAGAATGGCAAAGGGGAAAGAAAAGGCTCTAGTCCAGCACCAGTGAGAACAAACCCATTGTTCAAACGGATGCTTGCTCTTCCCCCACAATCACCAGACGGCAGTCACACCTTAAGCACTAACTGTGACAGTCGTGACAGCCAGGCCACCGGTCACCCTCAGGGACCAGTTCTCTGTGCTTTTCTGTGGTCCAGTACAATCCTTCAACGCTAGGATTCCTGCAACATGTTCTTGAAGTTGTTGCAGTATTCCCAGTGTTCAGCCTAAGCCTCTTCCCAGTTCTATGTTCATTCTTCAAGGCTAGATCCTTGATTTTTTTGGAAGGGATTAATAGCTGAACCTTTATTTTTATCCACGTGCAATTCTTTCCTTTGCAATTCATTTCCTGACGTGTAACCCAGACAGTCAGTTTTTCCATGAAGCACCACCCTCCAAGTGCTATGTATTCCCTCAAACTTTACTTCTGCATTTGCAGCTCAAAAGCAAAATGAAACATTTGTTATGAATTGCCACTGTGCAGTACGAGATTCTCATTGATCTTTTCCCTATTATTATTTTCCAAAGTTCCCTGTTCCACCTCAAATCCACAGAACTCCTCTTCTGTTTGGTCTGGAATGGCACAAAGAGAACCTATTTATAAAACCTAAATCTATGTTTAAACTTCCCTGCTGTTTGATGGAGTCCATCTCTGACTGTATTTCCTGCTCACCACCAGCGACTGCTGAGAGTCCCTCATTAGGCACAATCATCTCATTGCTTCAGAAAAAAGTACAACTTAGGTAGCAGAGACTCTCTTGTGCTCCCTGCTGTAGGGGAGCCTGAGGTTTTACTCTGTATATGAGGCCTGGAGTTACCACAGACATTACCAGAAACAACCGAGTCCCTTGGATCCTTTGGTCATTTCTCATTTAAAGAGACTGAAACACACAGCACACCTCATGAGATGGGATTTACCTCTGCAATCTGATAAAGGGAAAATTCAACCAATGTGCTAAATGAGAAGACTGATCCTTCTTGCAATCTCAAGCTCCACAGAAAGGCCAGCTTCCTCAACGGGATAATCTCCCCAGCAAAATAACCAGGGAGAAAAGAAAATATGGACCCAGAGGTTGAACAACCAAAATTGTCAAAACAGTACCTTAACTGTCATGCCCTGGCATTAATGCAGAATGATTTTTTTCAATAAGCCTTAAATTCATTTCAGATGGATTACACAGCCTCAAAAGCCATTTTGCAGACTGTGGGAAGCAGAATAAACATCTCCTCCCACCTGAAACTGGGCCAAGTGCCACACACAGAAAGCAGAATACCAGCTGGATTGTCTGGCTTTGCACATATTCCATGTGTGGTTCAAAGTTTATTGTTGATACTAAGCCAGGTAAGTCACTGCTGAAGGGATAAAAAAAGCCACAAAAAGACCAGCCCTATTTCAGGCACTCATTCAGGAAATATTTGAATAAATGAGAAGGAAACTCCCATCTTTTCTAAGGTAGGAGGAAGTTCTAAAAAGCTACACCATACCAGTGAGATTCAAAGTATAAACTCCCATTTCTTTAATCATTCCTTCATTTTATCTTGTTCAGCTCAGCCAACTAACAATTAATCTTCCTTCCGAGTCTAATATGCCAATCCAGCATGCTGGACCTCAGTAGATAACCCCAGGGAACCAACAACTACATGTCCTTGAACAACCAGGAGCCAGGTTACTCCTCCCTTTGCAGTCAAACTAACACAGCCTTAGAGCTAACTGGTGTGGAGTGATGCAGCTCATAAAGGACTGCTTGTATTGCTTTATCCTGACATGCTACCCACAGTGCTGACTCAGTGCTGTGTTTAGTATCAAACTCTGAAGTGGTTAAAATATTTAATAAGATCAATATTCTTTTGTACTGTGCGCTCCCATCTGCAAAGTGCACTGCAGGCATAAATACTAATGTTTAATTACTTATTAGTCAACCATCCCCCAGGTTTTACTCTCCAATCAATTTACCTCTGTACACAGCCTACAAACAGTCAATCCAGGGCTGTTAAATAATTGGCAAAAAACATCTATGCTCCCTTCTTCAGGTTACTAAAATCTGGCTTTGGTAAGCTCTCTGAATCTGATGCCTCTCCTCCTTTACTACAGAAACCAGCTGTCTTGGAGATGGTACTGCTAAGAAGTTGCAACCTCAAAACTGAGTTGCAAAATGGAGTCCAAAGGAATCTAAGCCAAGAAAGCCAACTGCTTTCAGAGCCCCACTCATCCACCTGGTGTTGCACCACTTGACCAGCATGTTTGTCTTCACTGGAACCTGAACAAAAGAACTTTTTTTTTTTTTATAACACAAAGTAGAACTGGGCACTTCAAAGATATCTAAAAAAATATCTCTAGTGTCTAAATATATGGATAAAGTTTAGAGGTACTTTCTTGTATCTCATTCTCACAACTGTCATTAAAAATCATACTTCAAATGCATTATCTGTAAAGTAATGCACTTGCCTCTTCTTTTTTTAGTAACAAAGAATGTTATTAAAAATGTCATTTTGATCCAGCATTGAGACCACCTCAAAAAGTAAAATAAATGTCAGGGAAACTTGAATAAAAATGCACTAGCTTCTTTGTACACACTTCTGTNACATGCAGCTTAAGAATTCCTTTAATCACATACACTTGTTTATCACAGGAAGAAGAGATCAAATCCACGGCAAGAAAAACATAATGGGCCAAAACACAGCCAAAGATTTTGAGAGCTCATTATTTACTTTAAACTTTCCAGCTACTGCAAATCTCTGTTTGATCTTTCTTATAAAAATAAGAGCATACTAAAGAAATAAAGAGGACAAAAATGCAAACGTTCCAGACACCTAAACCCAGACACACCAAATATTAATGTTTACAGGTTTCTGGCACTTAAGTGCTTTCCAGTCAAGTTATGTATTCTTACATTGTCCAAAAGGCACATAAATGACATGGCCGTGTTGTGAAACTGACCTTACTCGATTTAGAAAACATCTTTGCCTGCTAAATGCACTGGTGCACCTGAAAATGCATTTCAGATCATGCCTCCACTAGAAAGTAATTATTTTATCAAAACATCTGGTGCTCCAGCCCCTCTACTAGCAATTTAGTCTGGTCTTTTAGACCATCTGTTCTTACTATATGTAACTGGTTTCAATCTTTCTGAAAGACCAATCCTTATACCCTGTAGAGTTCACAACATGCTTGATGCATCCTAGATGCAGGGCATTCATCCTGCTTTTCAGCAAATGACTGTAGATTGGAATCTAACAAAATGACCTTCTGCAAATCTATCTCTGTTGTGCACAACAGAAAGGAGTGATCAGGGCATTTCCTTCAAAACTCCACTACTGCTTGGAACTACTGCATTAATGTGGACATGACCCTTAGTCCAGTTAACTTCTATTTTCTGTTTGGCAGTGGTTCAAACTAACAAAGAGCATTTACTGGCATTCAAGCAGGGCTGCAATGTAATCTCATGCACTCATCAAATTCTGAGCAGATCCTAAAGTTGCCCTAAAAACTATGCAACCCAGAACAGACCACACTTTATCCCAAGTGTCACAGAACAGGTCATAAAAACCCAAATACATGTCATGAGTATTCAGGTCACTCTTAACTATCCACAGTCCAGTGAGACAGCTTTCCACGTACTGCTTTGGGCTCACTTGCATTTGGTGTGTGATTTATTAGATAAGTGCATGTAGAAGAATAGCCAACACTAAATAAATTTAAGCTCAATGTTTAAAGTTTGTGCCAGGTCATTACATAGAAAGACTAATCTGCTAAATAATTAAGGCTCTGTATTTGGGGAGTGAGATGAAAGAAACATTACAAGTAACTAATTGTGTTGCCATTTATCTCTTACCTATAATTAGACTATATACTTCAAATATAGATGTTAGTCTGACTGAGGTTCAACAGAGTCAGTAAAATGGGCTTTTTCAAAAAGCACTGATCTGAGCCAAGGAAACCAGAAACAGTCATCCCCTTTGGTTGTTATCTCTGATTAAAAGTCACTCTTGTCTCTGCTGATTGAGCAGAAGGTAAGGATGTTAAAAGCAAGCAGCTTCTGTAACAAAGTACACATATCCTTATTAAAAATAAATTACTGAAGTAACACCTCCAAGCATTGCAGGAGCTACCGAAAACTGAAGTATTTGCTGTAGAACACTGTTCATGTTGCATGGCCTATGTAACTGTGTGCAGTTTGCCTTTTCAGCATGGGCACTGCATTTCCCAGAACTAAACATTCTTCCTACAGGCAGGTATTCTGTATAATAATAATCTGATAATCTGATTTTCCAATATGAGACAGACTGTTTCATAGTTGAGATACACAGGAAATATGCTAACAATTCCATGCCTATGCAAGTCAAGATGATTATGTGAGTTAGCAAACAACAGCTTTCTAAGGCAGAGACAGAAGATGCAGTGGGTTTGCTTACTTTTCTTGGAGAAGAGTTTCTTTCTCTGTCCCACATGGCTCAGCTTGTATTCATTCTCTTCACAATTGCAGTCTCCGCTATTCCTGTTGTAATACTTGGGCAAAATATTGGAGGTGCCTTTGCTGTCCCCTGCAGCTGCCAAGTTTGCCATTCCTTTGCACTTGTGCAGCTTGAGCTTTCCACTGGCATCTTCCACACACTGCCATTTCTGAAAGAAAAATTTGGTCATTAAAAATCTGTCCCAACTGTTCTCTGTCTAATGGCCAGCTCCAGCAATTTATCAGATATTCCTTGTAGGCTCATCTATCACCAATTATCAAACCAGACTTTTGTAATCTTCCATTTTCAGACAAAACAGCAACTCTTCAGAACACCGTTGCATTTGTTTTTGATTTTGCCTCTTGGAGGCAGAACAATTGAAATTTCTTTAAAAAATCAATATAACAGCTAAAAACACAGAGGTGGCAAGTGACAACTTTCAGAAGCATAACTGTGGCATAAACCAAGGACATTCAAACCATATCCTAATCCTGGGATTAGGGGTCAGAGGTGGAGCAGGCTCTGCTCAGTGCTGCCAGCAGGACAAGAGGCAATGGGCACAAACTGATGCACAGGAAGTTCCACTTGAATATGAGGAAGACCTTCTTTACAGTGCAGATGACTGAACACTGGAACACACTGGCCAGAGAGGGTGCAGAGAATACCCCTGGAGATTTTCCAGAAACATCTGGACACAGTCCTGTTCTGTGTGCTTTAGGATGACCCTGCCTGAGCAGGGAGGTTGGAAGAGATGACCCATGTGGTCCTTTCCAACCATTATGCAATTCTGTGATCATATATATACCTGTGGAAAACCCTGGAAACAACTAAAATATTTTAAAGAGATCATCACATAATTAAATCTCTATATTAATAACTTCAGGGTCCCCCAGAGGTACTTCAGCTCACAGGTGGACATGATAACCATTGAACAGCAAAAAATAATTATTTATAAATAGTGGATTAACTCAACTGTCAAGAAAACTGAAGTTCACCATCTGCCCTAAACTTTTCAGATACTTCCTTCACTGGGACAATTTATACGTTCCTAAATCAAGACCTCTAGCTTGTAACACCTCAAAAGCAGAAAGTCCTGAAAGAGAGGGGAGTTTAACACTAACCAAACTCAGTGGAAAACCCAGACTGCTCCACAATCTTCACTCCAGCTCATATCAAAATTCCTAAGTAAGAACCTGTCTTTCCCTCCTGCAAAGCCTGGCAGAACACCTACTGAAGCCATCACATGAATGGCTTTTGCAATATATCCTGAAGTTTGTCAAGCTCACATTGTGCAAAACTTTTCAGACACCTCCTTTTAACTTTAAGGCTGTTCCAGCTGGAGGTTTCCCACCATCCTCAGGCCAAGTTAGTTGCTGTGCTCATGCTTTCTGTCACCAGCTGTGCTGAGCTTGTTCTGATGCTTCTGCTTCATCCCCTATCCCACTTCCCATTGCACAACTCATGCTACCCAGCTATTTGCTTGCAAAGCAGAAAAGTCTGGGCTTTATTGGTGTAATAGACATTAGTGGCAGTGAACAGAAATCTTGTTCAAATGTACACTGCAAAGGAAGAAAAGATCAAACCACAGTTTGTAACGTGTTCTCTCCAGCCTAAACTATCTGCTATACATATCCAAGACTAAATTAGGACTTCAGTATCTATGAAACATGAATCTTAATGGCAGCATTTGTAGACTGAACAGATGCTTTGTTCCCTTCCAGTAACATTATTTACCGTGAACATGCAAACGACCCATTACCAGAAAAAGACATTGTATTTTTCTCTGTGTTAAAAACCCCTTATTTCCTTCACAGCCCTTATCACCATGAAGTGGGTTTTGCATTATCATGCATCAATGTCTTCTTACCATTACCGCAATCACGGATCTTAATTCAAAGTCATTATCTGAGGCCCCAGTCAGAAATAAAAAACCATGACTTTCCCTGTATGATTTTTTCCTACAATTCACTCATTTCCCTCAGTGAGTGTCTCTCAATTGACACTGCTTTCTTTGGGAGAAAACAGCCAATCATATAAGCCTTGCTAAGAAATATTCCATCGAAACACATATTTTAGAGCTGAGCCCTAATTCATCATTTTGTGTCCCAGCAGCTGTTTTTTTGCCTTTTTGTTGTTGTTGTTAAGCTGAAGAGATTCCATCCTATTTTACAGGAAAGTTAAAAGTGAAACAGTTTGATCACTGAGCTGCCAGCAGGGCTCCCTAACAGCTCTAGGAATCCAAGTTTCTACAGGATAATAAAGTCTTTTGTCTTTGCCAACGACCTGAAAAAAACATATCAGTAATATTGGTCTTTAATTTATGCAGATGACTTCTGAACCCAATGTTGCTGCCACATTAGATGGTGAACTACAGACAAACTGCTTTAATGGCCTTCTAACTTCCAGTGTAATTGATTAATGAGTAGTCACAATACACTTTTTTTTTTTCCTTTTATGAAACAGTACAGTTACAGTTTAGTTACCACTTCTCTGCTGTGGTTTGCTCCTTGTCTTATTTTCCATAGGGCTATTGAGGACAAAATAACAAAATGCAAAGAGACACACACAAGAAGAGGTACTAAGAACCTACAAGAACCTACAAGAGGTTGTTCTGCTGTTTTTCCTGACAGCTTGTGCTACTGCTCAGATGGTACTAAGTTCAGGGAACAGACAACTTGAATTTATCATTGTCTCATACACATTACTACTTTTCTGTTCTAGTTGACTTAAAATAATCAGTTCATGTCTTCTTCACAACATCTCTCTGATTCAGGCAGTCATACCTCTTTCTTCTCAGCTATTTTTTTTTGACTGATTATGCCCAGTTCCCTAGTGCTTCCCAACAGGCATTACTTCTTTAACATTTTAACATTTTTCTTGGGTTCACCCCTTCTCCCAGTACTTCCCTCCCATTCATCCACTGGCAAAGGATTAAGCCTGGTTTCCCCTACTTCATGTTATCAGTATATAAATGAAGACCACTGCCTGGTTTTCATTCCAATGCAACATAATTTCATTACACTGACTCATGATTTTTTGAGATTTGGACCTCTGAACTCTCAGTTCAATTTAAGTTGTCACACACTACATACCACTTAAACCTTGAAATTATAAGATAGAGGAACAATTTATTGATAGAATATTTTGAGGGCTTTTTAATGCCACAAACTGTAGCTGACATGAGGCAGGTAGGCAATCACAACTAGCACACAAGTGAGGAATCACATATTCAGATAATTTTAAGATTAAAATTAGATAATTAATTATTAATATAATAATTGGGTCATGGTATCAAATGGTCTCAGCTGCTGCATTAGGCATTGCACAAGCAAAGAAGTCAGTGCAGTCTTAGCAGAAATTACATTAGTTGTAAAGGAAAAAAACAGCAGCACCAAGAGGAAAATTGATTTCTTTGAGGTTCCACACTGAGCCTGTAACAGCACTGAGACTGAAGCCAGTTTCCTGACCTCCAGTACTCTTTTAACTGAAGTACACCACCACCCATATCTGGATATTTTTAAAAGGTGGGATTTTTATTAAATGTTGGTGCCAGTTTTAGCAAGCTACTTACAACAGCCAATACTGTAATGACAAGGAGTTAAAAACTCTCTAATCCAGAAAGGCAAATATCTTGAGTTTGTGAAGCAACAAGCAAAAAAAATCATGTAAGTAAAATAATAAGTAAAAATCATTATAGAGTATCTCTAGTTCAAGGAGGAAAACAGTTTTAATTACAGTCCCTCATAAGGAATACAATCCTCAGATAACAGCCTTAATAAATCATTATTTTAATATTCATGGTTTGTTGTCTCCTAATTTTATCAGTTCCAGGGTGCATAAAATTTTTAATGTATGAAGTTATCAGCAAGTCATTTCTTGCTGCAATCACAGATTAAGAATTTGATCCTGAAAGTTGATCATGTGCAACTTGTTCTGAAATTCAGGAACTCCAAAGATCTGCCAAAAGTGCTACTGAAGTTATCTGGACTCTAGCTGGCACTTATCTATGTCTTATGTATGTCACTTATCAACAGAACTTGATAACCTCAATATATCTCTGCTAGCTGTAAAGGTACCAATAAACCACAAAAGGAAGACAGATCCAAAACTTTCTTCCCAATTTAAAAAAAAAATTCCTTCCAAAACCTGACAGTTTCCTAGGTCTGCTTGATGCAACCTCAAGCTACAGTGGCCTCAGAAAAAGGAGAAAATAGAAGCAATTTTTTTTTCTATTGCTCCTCCCTCGGCACTAAGCAATGGCTAATAATGATTGTGGTCGAATCAGGAATATGATGTAGAGGTGCCACTTCTGAACTGCTAAGGAAGGCATACACTGATCAGAATAGTTTTCATCACTGGTATGCAGTGTTATGTGAGAGAGCTGGGGGCACCAAGCAAGTGACCTGCTTTTACTTATGGTATCTTCAGGCCAGTAACACAAGATAGTATCGCTTCATGATCCTGGTATAGTACAAAGCAATTGGAGGGAAGACTCTACACCAAACCTTTCATTTGCAGAACACCTGAAAGAAACAAAGTGCAAACATTTGCATTTTGAATATTCTCCTGCCATATAAAATGATACTTTTAATGCTATTTAAAGGCAATTTCTACTTGTATCAGATTTGCATGTCAATAAAGCTCTGAAAATAAAATATATTTGAAAAGGAAATAATGTGAAATCAGGCAACTATTTCTCTCCATGACTTAGCAGTAGTATTGTACTATGCCAGGTCCTGCTAAAGAAAAAATTACTACCTTTTAATTTTGGGCGTTATCACATGTACAGCATAGATTCCCTATAGCAATCAGCACTGCTGCAGGTATTGCATGCTTATCAAATGTGCACAAAATTGGCAACTTACTTAGAGGGAGATTTAGTGCAGCTGTTGTTATGATACTGCAGGGTTGCTGGGAATGCTCTACAGAACAATGCTGGTATCATAACTGGCTTCCACAAAAGCACTTTAATGCAGGCTACCAGATAAAAGTGGGTCAGCTTCCACTCACCAGCCAGCTTCAAATGAAAGGCCAAACTATACTGAAAAGAAAAGATTTGTGTGGAAGCCATTAGGTAGTAGGACAATTTTTTTTTACTTCATATGGGAAGAGCTCATCTCTTTTAAATCCTTAAATGTAAATGCTGAGCTGTTCTTTCATCTGATTCTACAGTCACCCTTTGTTGGATGCAAATAACTAACACACACCAAACCATAATAACTGAAAAAGAAAATGTGGCAACACACAGATTCCCATTGCTCTCAGAAGAATTTACATATATTAGTGATGCCAAAAAAATTCCACATGGTGGACTGTGAAACAAGGTTTCAGACACCATGAATAGCCTCATCTCCATGATCTTGGTACTCTCTTATCAAAATGAGTATAGGTTAAGGACGGTGACAGATTTGCAGAAATCATTTTGTGGCAGTAGACCTGTATTCACAAACTTGCATGCTCACAAAGCAGGATTTCAAGTTCTCCATCTCATATTCAAAGCTTTCTTTACCTCTCCTTTAAGCTCTGTCCTTGTCTCTTGTCCTTCACTCCCCTTCTGAGTCTTTGTTCTCCATTTCTGCTTCTTGTCTCCTGCTAACACTTCAGATTCCCTGGGACTGCTCAGATTTCTCTGTGCATGGAACAGCAGGTCCCCAAAACTTGTTTAAGTCAAAAGAAAGAGTCCCAAAGACTTTAGCAAGCTTTCAACTAATTCTGACCCAGATGGCTATTTAACTTCACATCAGGATATGAAAATTCACTTTTTGTACAGAAAACTCCAAGTACTGTTAAATAGAGAGTCCTGCAGATTCAGAGCGCATCTGCTAAATAACCACTGCATCTGCATAACATCAACTCCCCAAGGCAGAGGTATGTTTGCAGCTTGGGCTCATTCTACTTACAATGCAGAGCTGTGAACAGCACCAGCAAACAGACAACACCCATCTGTCATTTGAGAAGTTAGTCTTGCTTCACTCTGAATTTTGGGTGCACCCATACTTGGAGATAATTTATCCTCAAATAAGTACATTCATCTCCCAGTATTCCTATTGTCTAGACAGACTACTGGGACATATTCTCTAGAGTAGGGGTTAGATGGATTTGGACTCCCTTGAGAGCCCTTCACAGACTTTAATTGACTTGATTGTTTGGCAATTCTTCCTGATGTCCAACGTAGATTTCTTTTTTTGCTCAATTTCATCCTATCACTTCCAATTATGCCTGACCGAACTGCTCAACACAATTCTTCCCTCTGTCTACTGACAATAAGGATGCAGCACAAGCATCTCTTATTTGCACATCTATACTGCAGAATTTATTGGTAATTCTGACTATGGAGTTGACATTTTATACTTCTCTTGAAGAGGGAACAGTGATGGAAAAAAAGCATCATAATTCCCCATACTACTTACTGGACGATGTTGTAGTAGAAACAATAACTTTTCCTCCAGTTCCTCAAATTACATTGCAAATTCATAAAACAATGGCGGACTCCCATTCAGCTAAAATTTCAGCTCAAGGCTTTTGCTGACAATAAACTACTGCATATATAATTCCTTTAAGTTTAGTATCTTTACTAAGAACAGGACATTATAATCACTCCATGTACTAAATCTGACATAGAAGCCACAGGAGGAAAAGAACATCTGGAAAATTCTTATACATATAAATTGGATCCTAACACCTACGGAACAATGGACTCATTTCACAGGTGCACTGAACTACATGATCAGTAGAGCCAGAACTATGGAGCCTGGCCTTTGACAGTAAAAAATTAACTACTGCAGCCTAAGTAGCCCATTACTGACTATAGCCTTGGTAAGTCATTCATATCCTCTCTGCAAGACAGTCCTCAGACTAACTTACCCTGACAGCCCTCTGGGCTGCAGGGATATGAGGTAATGCCAGTGTGATAACAGACACACTAGCATGTGGAGCCATTTATCTTCACCCCTTAGTCCACAGTATGCGTTACAGTCCTTGGAAAGGGGTTCTCTGAGCCATAGTTGCATGAGAGAGCAATGACACAGAGTCAATTTTGCCAAGAGTGGTGAATTCTCTGAAGATAGCTACACCTTGCCTTTGCACTGCTCTGGTAAATTTACAAAATCCTCTCCTATGTATTGATACTACCCTAATTTTTATTCCCATTAATTTCTTCTATGTAACTTGTATCTAAAGTGAACGTGTTGTCATATCCACCCAAAACATTTATGCAACAAGGGAAACGACACACAGTCAATGAGCTTTATGCTCATATACACACAGACTGCCTCCAGTCATAACTGCAGTGTGTTTTTGTTAAGAGGAGGGATATATTAAGTTAACAGAACTTTAGTTTCCCGTTACTATATGTAATTCCAAGTAACAATAACAAAATGAATTAGAGAAAGAATTCAAAGCAAAGCAAGCTGTATGTATTTGAACAAGGCCAATCTGTTATGTACATTGTAGCTTCTCATTGCTAATGAATCCCAAACCACTTTCTCTTTGGGAAATAAAACATTAAAACAGCCTAGGTGGTTTTCTTAATAGTAGTCAGGAATCAATACAGAACACTTGAATCAGCAATTTCCTGACTGACAGTCAATCTCATAAATGCTGTAATAAAGCTTTGAGCAAAGGCCACAGAATGAGCCATTTGATTTATACACTGGCTTTGATGATGAGGTGGACACTGCCACAGGGAAAGTGTTGAGCTTAGCCCAATTACAACCACTTACTTGCAGTCAGGGGTAACAATGCCCTACCTGGCCAAGCTGTTCACAAGCTGTTTGATACTCAGCTCGCTGACAGAGGTCTTTCACACGCTGGTATTTGGGTAGAAAGTTTTCTTCTTGGGCATCTACCTTCTCATTCTCCCTTTTATGCAGCAGTTTACTGGAAACAAAAGAAAAAATTCTTATGTTAATATTAACTCCAACATACAAATACAGTTAGCTGAAAAGACTCAGAGGAGTAGTTATTTTCCAGGGTGATAGCATCTCTGGTAGCCAAAACTTAATAGTTCAGTAGAAACTAGCATTTAGCCTCTCCAATAACACACAAGTTACCCATGTCCTGCTCTAAGGGAGCGTACAAAAACATATAAAATCAAGACACTGTGTTACATGCCCGAGTGACAGACAGTGACAGCTGTCAATAGAGTGACCACACCTCATTCTGCAGGGCTGCACTTTGCAAATCCCTCATGCCCCCATTTATGTATTAAGGCAGAGATGCAGAGGGAATGGCCAGCAGATGAAGATGCAGAGAAGAAGGGTTGTTCATAATCCCATGATACAAGCAGAAGGGTGGGGGACAGCAGCTGAAAGCAAAATAGGATGCTTTCCCATCTCTCAGTCCAAGTAAACTCCCCTTCCCCCACCACAAGAGCACATTTATGCAGGTTGTAGGCAGAGGCCATCCATTCCCTCCAATCACACAATCACTGCCATTAGGCATAGTGCAGCCGTGTCCCTGCTGGCACAGCTAAATGGCTTTAGACTGCAGCAGAGTGCTGCTTTGGCTTTAGCTATTCAATATCCTTTTATTTAAAAAGACTGGGCTTTGTGATTAACACTTTCCTTACCCTCTTTCCACTAGGAATGAGTCTCTCCACACCTTCATCTTCTTCTTTAAATGAAACCTAGGAGGAAACGAGGAGGAGTTCCCACAAAACCAGTAACCAAGCTATGCCCCAGTTTTCTCTCCCACCCCTAATTCCAAAAAGAAACACACCAAGTAACTGCACAAGAGGACATCCAGCTCTATGAAGCAGGAACATACACCTCTCCACTGAAAACCACAGGACATGTTTTTCTCACAGGAACAAAATCCACAACAGGTTTACACAGTACAATTTCTTCGACATAAGCATGTTTAAGGCACAAGGGATTAACTGAATTTTCCTTGTTCATGAAGGATGACAAATTAAATCAGGATTTTCTGACTCAGATTTGAGGTCTTAACCTGCATCTACCCATGAAGAATTCTATCCTAAATCCGCTGCTCCATTCTCCCTTTCCCTCCACCCAGCTACTTGAAAAGCAAATAGTTCTCCTTCCCTTTTTCTGCTGATTTTCTCTCACAGGCATTCTCTAGCAAGCCTAATTCTCTTCCTCTATCTTTTTCCAATGAAAGTACTGATGGAAAGCCTTAAATAATAATTGCAGCTTTTAGTGCTAGCCTGTCTTTATATTATAGTCTGATACACAACCAACGCCTTTTATTTTACTATTTATTCAATATGAAATGCTTTGCTACAAATGATGCCACAAAGATATTTAAAATCTATAACTTACATAGCTAAAGACCTTCATGTACAGCCCTCTCACTTCTACATAGACTACATTTAGTATATACAGATGCCATGTATGCCATACATCAGAATATGAACATGCCAAAATGAAAATAAATAACTGAAGTGAGTTGTATATGCCAAATAGTCTTCAGATCTTCCAGTGAATGATGTACTCAGATAGATGGTGATTTTATTATATCTTCCTTTAAATTTTCTGCATGCTGCTGAACACTTGTTCAGTTTCTTGTACAGACACATGCATGTTTCCACGCAACATTTCCATTTCTTACCTATTTACTGGTCTCTCAGAATCCAGCAGCTTTAGAATGGATTTACCATCCATATCAGATGGAATATCCAATCCAGCAATATCCAGAATTGTGGGTGCAAGATCAATATTCAACACGATGTGAGGATTCCTGAAAAAACATAGGACAAAACAGTTTAAAGTCTATACAATAATACCAAGCAACTCCAGCTTCCACTGAGTCCAAGGATCTGAAAAGGCTTATTTTGTGACACCTGCAAATAAAAGAGGGCACAATCTGATTCCTTCCCATAAAGGGAATTAACAAATATAGATCTTGTATAACCTTAAGGCGACTAATACAAATATTTAAAATTTTAGTACAAAGCATTTTTGAGAAAGCAAAGGAGTTCATAAGGTAAAGTTAGTTTATTTTTGCAGAAGACAGTTTAAAAAGTATTGGAAAAACTGTTTGGGTGTCTCACAGAATCAAAATGTTTGTCAAATATGCTTATGACTTTCTTAAAAAGTAGATCTGGCACAGGTAGCACATGCTTTACCTGTTTCAAAATCTAGTATAGAAATGAGTACCTTCCTTTCTATCACAGTAGGCATGTTCTGAAAAGAACATGAGAAATATATTGCTAGGCACTAGTAACAGCTAAAAGTGACTGTTAATTTACAGTGTGAGAAAAAGGAAAGGGATGAAGAAAAAAGCAGCACAGGGGGAACAGTTATGAAGAAAAAAAGAGAGAAAATAACAGCTTGAACTAAAATGATCTTTCAAAGGGCACAAGTTCACGCATTCTGCAAAAACTTACAAATAGCCATCCTCTGGCACCTTGCAGAGTATGGCACATGCTCCTCAGCCACCACAGTTAACAGTACACCTGAATTCAAACTGACTTCAAATTTGGATAAAATACTGGCATCAACTTCCAAGTAGTCAGATAGCTTCTATCCCCTAACCCACTGATTTGTCACAGCTAAATATGAGTTCATATATCAGAGCATTTAGCTCTGATATATGAACCCATATCCATCCCAGAATTCAATAGCTAAATGAATGCCCCAAATTTTTAATCGACTTGGTTTTACTATAGGTCTGCTTTTGCAGAAGTGTTTTTCATTTATGTTCACAGGACAGCCACAAGAATCCCACCATGTGGCTGAAAGCATTGTCCGAAATGCTTCTTGAGCTGTGGCAGGTTCAGTGCCATGACTGCTTTCCCCAGCAGCCTGACCATTTTCCTAAAATCCAAACCCAAACCTCCCCACTCAGAACTTCATGCTGTTGCCTTGGGTCCTGTCACTAGTCACCAGAGAGAAGGTGTTGGTGCCTACCGTTTTGTTTCCCCTCATGAGGAAGCTGTATACTGCTATGGGGTCTCCCCTCAGTCTCTTCTTCTCCAGGCTGAAAAAGCTGCACCTCACAAGGCTCCAGACCTTTCAGCATCTTCATAGACTCCTTAGGATGCTCTCTAAATAGCTTTATATCCTTCTAATATTGTGGTGCCCCAAACTGCCCCCAGCACTGAAAGTGAGGCTGTCCCAGTGCAGAGCAGAGCAGGACAATCCCTTCCCTTGCCTGGCCAGCAGTGCTGACCCTGATGCCCGCTGGTACACGGCTGGTGCTCCTGGCTGCCAGGGCACTGCTGACTCATATTCCATGTTCTGTTACCCAGGACCCTCAGCTCCCTCTCCACAGCTGCTCTCCAGCCTCTCTCCCCCAGTCTGTCTGTGTCTCCAGGGCTGTCCTGTCACAGGTGCAGATTCGAAAACCTGCCCTTGTTAAACTTCAGACAGTTGATGCTTCCCCATCTCTCTAATTTGTCAATGTCTCTCTGCCTTTGCAAGGGTCTACAGCTCCTCCCAATTTAGTATCATCAGCAAATTTACTTAGTACTCCTTCATGTCCTGCACCCCAGTTGTTTATTACATTGAACCTTAAACACTTACTTCAACCATGTCTATGGTAACGTTGAAGTTGAGCATGCAATTACAATATTACATATATGAATACTGTTTATCTGCTGTGTGCCATTGCTCTTCCTTACTTCTTTGAAAAACAAGGATTAAAAATCAAGAAAGGCCCTCTACTTGTTAAAAGTGGGGGGAAAAAAAAGAGAACAAGCAAACTGCTACACAGTGTTCTGCAGCACTAAGCATAAAGTACCACTGTACTATGATCTGCAGGCACAAAGAAAGGATGGGACCAGATGGGCTGCAATAAGTGTTAGTGCAGAATTCCAGCTCAAAATACAGGACAGAAGAAAGTTGCTAAAGTCGCACTATTAAATGAGATGCTATTTACCACAGTTTTGAAAGAGTAAGCAAACAGGCACTAACAAGAGCATAGGTGATGAATTAAATTGATGTACCTGATTTGATTTTAATCACTAATAATTATGATGTAGCATATTTGGTAACAGAAAGGAGAAGTTAGTAATGACTTGCTACCGTGATTGCTATTAAAATTTCCCTGGTATCAAAAGGGAGTCATGACAATTATTCTGCAGGAAAAACATAAGGTTCACACAAAACATGGATGACTGAAGTTCTACCATTTAAAGAAAATCTGGCTGAGAGGGAAGATCAATTTATTATTTGATGTATTCCCTCCCCAAGGTGTTCCATCCTGTTCTTCCTATTTGCTCTACTGTGACAGGCTCTGTTCTGGTAAGACTGTCAGGCTGACTATTTCAATTCTAACAGAAACATGTTTTCATCTTCGGAAGTCTTTGAAAAATAAAATTCAGTGGGAAGGTTTCAGAGCTTTTATGGATATCTGGGTGTAAAGATCCTAGACACAATGTAGTCTCTAGCCTTGTACATTGCAGAAGCGCTAGCTCAGTCACTTGGGCCATGTTAGCATTGACTCTCCAGGAAGGCCAAAAACTGCAGTCAAAGAGAAAGAGAGCAGGTTTTTAGAAGGTTATTCCAGCTCATTTGAAATTCTGAGCTGCTGCAGACAAAACTCTTTTAGTGCTGAGGTAATACGTTTAATCCCAACTGAGGAATCGCTCCCTGCTCTTTAGAGAATGTTGTTTTTTCACACGCATAACTGCTGAAAATAAATTAGAAACACAGTGCAATATCTACAGAATTTAACATTTTTCTGCCTGCAGATAGTATGAATCAGTGAATTTAACCAGCATATGGAATGCAATGTTTATAATAACTATTTCTTATCATATTACACCCTAAATCCATTCCTCTGTGGTAAAGAAAAAGTTGTGTCTTAATTACGCTAAAACATGCACACTGACATAAATATTGGCAGCAATTTGTGGCACTCTGTCCAAAATCTTTACTTAAGTGCAAATATTTGCCATCTGAAATAATTGCTTAGAAAGTGTATTTACTTAGTTTTTTAACTGATCAAAGCTACCATTTCAATTAACAGTCATACTCTGCATGCTTGTGTGCATCCAACAAACAGCCCTAACCACATAATCTCAAAGAACAAGCCAAAAAGAATATTTTGTGGATGATAATTTATGAACTGATCTTTATAAACTGAAACAAGTGACTCCAATGTTCAGCAATAACTCTGTACATTATACAGTATATTTTTTAAGTGACAGTTACGTGTATAATTTGCACTCTTCAAAAGAACGCAAGTGTTTCCTTGGTTGGACATCATTTAAATTGATTTTTCAACTATATCCACAAAAATGCAATGGCTTGTGCTGCACACCCATGCAAGCAAAAAGGCGATGGCCTGAAGTTTGGTATACCAGCCTATGCTACCAGTTCTGCTTTCTGAGGAGACATATTTTTCTGCCAAAGATAAGTAGGATGGGCAGAACTTTGTGCCTCTATTTGACTGCCAGGTCAATACAACTAGAGATGTGAATGTGAAGTTTTCAGGTCACAACACACACAAAAGCAAAGAACTTACAGGGACCCAGCCTCCACATTTGGTCCTCGGACATAGAAAGGAACTCTGATATCAAACTCATATGGCATGGACTTTCCTTTAACCAGCCCAAACTGCCCAATATGATAGCCATGGTCTGCTGTGTATATTAGATATGTATTCTCCAGTTCTCCTGTTTCAGCCAACATATTGTAAATCTGAAAAAAAGCAAAACATAATATGATATTTATTCCACTGAGTAGCTCTACATGTGTAATGCTGGATATCACTTTCTGCCTATGTGTAACATACAAGTAACAACAGCTGAGGATGGCACTGAGTTATCACAATGAACCCTCTGAATAATACATAATCATGTCTTAATTTTACTAACTGAATATTATGGCTATCACAAGACAAAATTCTGTTTTAAGGTAAAACACATTAGCATGCAATTTCAAAAATATTTGGGTTCAATATTTTGCATGAGAGCTGTGAAGATAGTACTAAATACATACAGTAAGAGAGAAAAGTTTCAAGGTGTCATTTTGAAATCTTCTCTCCACTCTTATCTTTTTGTTGCAGCAAGCAGTATAAATAAAATGACAGCCTTTTGAACCTCACACATATTCAGGCAACACTCAACAATCTTGCCTTCAGACAAGAGTCCCCATTTTGCAGAATATTTGCAAAATATCTTCCATATCAGTATCACTCAGTCATACTCTCAACTATGGAGAATTATGAGGCAATTTAAATGTGGATACTTCTACAGATTTACATAAGAAATTATATGTAATGTACCAACTTGAGCATCAAAGACCAATTTTTTTATGTGACATTTTCATTTGAGAAAGGTGAGAAGGTGGGATACCACCAAAGTGGTGCCTCACAGAGGTGCAAAACATCAACACAGGAGAAAAAAATGTGTTAGTTTGGGAGTTTATTTTTGGTTCTTTTCCAGACTGTTTTGTTTGTTGGTTTGGCTTTTTTTTTTTTTTTTTTTTTTTTTTTTTTTTTTTTTTTTTTTTTTTTTTTTTTTTTTTTTTTTTTTTTTTTTTTTTTTGGGTTTTTTTTTTTTTTTTTTTTTTTTTTTTCCCTGTGTGTTTTTTTTTTTTTTTTTGTTTTTTTTTTTTTTTTTTTTTTTTTTTTTTTTTTTTGTTTGTTTGTTTGTTTGTTTTGTTTTGTTTTTGGGGGTTGTTATTTTCTCTTGTTTTGCTTTTTTGAGTGTGTGAGGTTTCTTGTTGGTTTTTTCTTATTAATTTTGAAAGACTACTAGCACATTTAATTCAGTAGAAAAAGATCAGGCTAACTTGGTAATTAGAACTAAAAACCAACCTAACTGATTTTGCCTTTAGTGAATCACCCAGAGGGAAACCTTTTTACTAAACAGAAAATCCAAATTGTGTAGCAAAATCACCAATTTCTCCTAATGCTGGTATCTGATCCATCTAAATAGCTTCATTAACATGAAGCAGAGATCATATTTGCCTGAATCAGTAATTATAAGACATTAGTAACAAGCTTATGCAACACCATCTAGATAATCTCATTTTTGCCTTAGAGGACTCCTCTAATTTTATGTCCCACATTTTTTTTAATAATAATGCCAAGCGATAAGCAGAAAAATTGCAACACCTTTAAATGTGCAAAACCATCATTTTTCAGTATAGCTTTTAGTGAATCCAGACATTTTGTTAAGACACATAGTTTGCATTAAGAAATCTCGTTGTTAGATGATGCAGACAATTTTAAAAGTACCAATCTACATATTTATTTACTTCCAGTATTTAAACTTCTGGGACGGGTTTACCCCAGGGTCATTCCAGTTAGGACTCCTGTATCGTCACTTTTTGCTGCTGTTGTTTTCTTCTCTCAGAAACTCAGTGTTACAGCATCAAAACAGACACACATTTAGGCAGTTATTTCCAACAGGTTGTAGGATGACTTTCTTTATCAGAGGATACATTTTTAAGATTTACGATGTGTAGTTTTTCAGGCAATCCCTTTCTTTTCCCCTTTATCAGTAGTGGTTCTGTGGCAACAAATCAACTTGTTCACACCACTCAACTCAGGGTACCTGTCTTTAGGAGACAAGGAATACACACTGAATAAAGAGACAAAATGATCAGAGGTGAGAGGATTACACACTATTAAAAAACTGATGCAGTCCTCCTCCTCATTCTTTCTCCCTTATCTTCATATGAAGGACAATGTAGAGCTTAACTCAAGAAATAAGCATCTGTTTAGCCAAAAAACAAACCAAACACTACTATTAATCTTACCATCTCCATAGAATCATCCACAGACATGAGTGTTTGAAGGCGCTTTCTCTGTAGCATGTTAGTGAACTCCATGTGTATGGGTTTCATGGGACCCGTATACCTCATTATCCAGTGCTTGTCTGGGTTTGGAGCATAATTATAACTGGGAGTACTAAGGAACAGAGAGAAAACCACAATGTTTTAGCCAAGTAGAAAAAAGTTATAGCAATGAATATTAATTTCTATTTGATCAACACTACAGGAAGTACTATCTGAGGTGCACAAGAAAATATTACTTTCGAAATGTCTTCTACTTTCATGTTATGAAACATGGGAAAATGAAAACCACTTTGGGGGGAATAAAACCTATGAAAACATTAAACACACCTTGTCTTTCCAGTGATTTCTAACAAGTATACATTTCAAGGCCAAGAGACAGCCTCAGAAGTCTTAACTCCACAATTACTATCAGGATGAAGCATGTATTACAGAGCTTCACCTCATGCAATGGCTTTGTTTTCACTCTGCCCACATTAGCACCAAATACTACAACTTGTGCAAGCTGTTTAAAAATAACTACAGAACTCGCAGTAAAGGCTCTGATATGTTCTTTAACAGCTTCCTGGAATTTAGCATGACTGGTTACTTGAATATTTTCACATTATGCACCAGAGGAGCACAGGCACTCTGCCTACTGGTATCCAATTGCATGTGAACAGCAGAAGTGGACACACAGCTGGATTTTAAAGACCTGTGAAGAAAAGTGGGATGAGGAAATAGGGCTGTATTTTGAAGACTGGTTCTAGCTACCAACTCCTTTACTTGAAGTCCCGGCAAAATCCCAAGAATCTGGTTCACCATCCCCCTGGAATCTCACTGTCCCAACATATTCTCATGATCCTGGGACATCATTAAAGTGATGAGGAAAAATACTGTCCATAGTTTCACATAGTTGGGAGTCTCAGCAACCGCTTTTCTATGCATAATTATATTACTTTAATTCAGCTGAACCTAAATAAAAGATTGATTTTACCACCATGATGTCAACTCTCTGCATCATCAACTCACTAAAAGCTATCATTTTAGTTTACATTTGCAAGAAATACTATTCTTACATACTATATTTACTCCTTATTACTTCAGGTTGAAGATCACCTTTAACAATTTCTTCACATCGTGGCTCAAACACATCATGTGCAGAGTCTAAAACATTAAAAATTCCTAGGTAATCTGGTTAGGCTTCCTTTTTTCATTCAAAGCAATAAACTCAGTCTATGCAAATGCGCAAGCCAAGAGAGTGACACAGTAACACAGGAAAAAATATCAAATACTCATTTACTTTCCTCTTAGCAACACAGAATTTCCTGATAAATTCCTATTTGAGAAATTTCTACTGTTGGTTTTGTGTAGGCAACAGAGCAGCAAGGTAAGTTATTAAGCTAAAAAATAATGTTAGTTGAAATTTCTCAAAACACTGATGTATATATAATGTATCTTTGAATATTACAGTCTTATGAGATTTAATATCAATAATTAACTAATAATCTCACAGTGAAATGTTTTATGCTGAAAGTCTTTGTTAGATGCCATCTGAAAAATGTGTGTAGGTGGCAAGGGGAGGCTTCTTCATACAGGGAGGAAAGGGCTGGTGCCTATTCTCTCTTTATTGTTAATAATCTCTTGAATTTCAGAATGTTATTGTGGTTGAAATAATGACATTGTTTCTTTGAAAATGCTGACAGTTATGGAAACTGTTGCTATGTGATGCCCAGAATGAATCAAAAATGCTTCGCCAACTCCTTTTCAGCTTGCTTTGGGATTTCCTGGCTGATTTGAAACCTCCCACTATTTAACACAACCAAAGCCCACAATTTTCTTTGATTACTACAAGTGTAACTCTTTAATCCTTAACAGATTTGGCTGCCTTATGGGAAAAATACAAATATTAACATTCCTAGAAGACAACTTTTTCAAATGTACCCAGAAGGGACGCCCCATACAGATTGCATTTGACCTTGAAAAACATGGATGGTAAAATGTACCCTCTATTGAAGTAACACTTCTGATCACTGTTAAACTGCCCAGCTGCCACATTCTCTACAGCTCACAATATAGGCAGCAATTAAGGAAAACCATGTAGCTGAGTGATTTGCTCTGTGGATAATTTTCAAGTAAGACAGACTGCAGATGCACACAGAGAGGAGCTCTACAGAATGAGATGGGTACAGGGCAGAATGATCCTACAAGCCACAACATGGTACAGAATCAAGAGAACAACAACATAAATTAGCTACAGAAGTACATACCAGAGCTCAAAAGCAAAGTAGCACCCTGACTAAAATCCATACCACTGGCTTTTAGCTGTTACTAGCAATGCCACATAATGCAGTATGTATATCAGCCAGTGCCAAGCACTATCATCCCATTTTCCCTGGGCTTTTCTTTTCCACAGAATCCACTTACAGACTTCACCAGCACTGCCACAGGAAAAGGAGGAGGGTCATACCACAAGGTGTACTGCCTTCTGCTTTGGGGACAAGGCAATGACTTTGTTCAGGGTACTGCTTACTGCTTTAGGGCAATTTCTAAGTGTTCCACCTGCATTCTGATTCTTCCTTACAATATCCACACAACAATGAAACAGTAAGAACTACTTCCAACCCTTTATCATTGACAGATTTATGCGTCACTGAGATTCCCTGGAATTTGGAAACAAGAGGAAAATGGAAAGTAGAGAACTAATTTTTATCATTCCCTCACTTTATGTACGTGTTCTGAATTTTTACATTTACTCTTAAACCCAGGCCAATGAAAACTCACAGATTACTATTATTATTATCATGATTATTGTTATTATACAGTGCTGGAAAAATTGTTTAGAAGACAAGGGTCAGTTTCTTTGTGTGAAATGTACATAAAATCCTATTTTATGTTCATATCCAAAAGAAAAACACAGTTCCTTAATCTACCAGGATAATTTCTTTTTTTACAAACAAAACTTCTTTTCACAAAATGACACTTCCTGTGTAATTATCACTGTAAGAAAAGTAATCTAAAAAAGTGTAATTACTTTATAATTAGGAAGATAAACCTAATTTCTATGAACCATAGAATTTAAAGTACTAGCAAAAGAAAAACAGATGTATATAGTCTGTATTTTTCATTGCTTCAATTCTTCTACTCTTTCATTCAGCTAGGAAGTGAATTGCTATGGAATGCTGCATGATAATCATCTCTGAGATCCAAATGCCTTCCAAAGGAACCTAACAAAACTAAGGTCAATACTGGATATAAGCCATGAGAAGTTGCTCATCGGGCATTTCTGTAATTTTCATTTCAAAGAAAATAAAAGAGCATAAGATGGCAAACAAACAAGAAACACTTCATTGCTGTAGATTTGTGTCCCAGATTCTCTTGGACACAGCAGAAAATAATGAAATATATAATTCTAAGTTATGCAGTAACCAGACAATAGAACAAAAGAAGCTTTTTTCTCAGACTGTATTTTAAATAAAACAAAAATGCTCAAATGGATTTCATTGGAATTTGGGCTAAGCCTGAGGAGCTTTGGCCACCAACTGACAATTATTTCCACCAGTATCCAGCTCTTTCCAAAGTAAAACAGAATTCCCCTTAAAAAGAGATGGGGCAGCACACAGGAAGAAAATTACAAATGTTGAACATCAAGGAAGGCATGAAGCCAGTAATTAGAAAACTGTAGGAATGTTTTCAGTTGCATCAAGAGGTGATTTGGGAAAAGCATTCATTTTACCTCCATCATGTGTGGAGATACCTGTAATGCAGCGTTAAGAGCTCTATATGCAAAATGTCTCTGTGCTATAAACAAGAAAAATCTCAAAATGGAGCTTATGAGCATGTTCCTTCAGGAACCAGGTAATACTGATTTTGCAATCTGTTCAAGACATTCTATTGTGTCATGTACAGACATACCAGCTCATTTAGAAATAGCCTGTGTAATTTGGTGCTGCAGGCCTGTATTTCCCTTCTTTCCATATACGAAAGAGAAGTAATGCATATTGCATACTATACTTTTTATATGTAAGGACAGGGAGATAGAGATTCTCCCCCTGAAGAGAATCCCAGATTTTGATCACCCTGCCCAGAATAAAAAGTGCTTTACTTCCCAAATAGGCTGTAACAATGTCCAATGAATTCAACCTGAATCTTCCCATTTATCTCAATGAGTTACAATTCAGAGTTCTAGATGCAGCAGCCATTCTCAAGACACTTGTACTAGTCTGAAGAGGTACCAAAAAAAATTAAACTTGAAACTCTTCTCACATAATTGTGACAAAGTTATGCCAAGAGTACTATAAAGAAAATATTGTTCCCCCTGAGGTACCCAGAACTTCCATACTCATGAACCTGAAAATCAATCAAAGGTTTTGTTTTTTCCTTACATGTGTTGTGAGGCATTAGGAAAGAGTTGCGAATACTGAGGGGCTGAATCTTCAGGGCCATGAGGAGCAGCATGGCTTAGAACCATCAATACAGGCCTGTGAGGATACATCTTCTTTGATATTCTAAAGAAGGTAATACTGTCATTGGTAATCAGATCAGTCAGATAATCCTGCAAGTAGAAGCAAAAGTATAATGAGACACTTGAAAAGGAATTTCAAACTGGGGGGCAAAGGGAAGGAGAGTTCTGAGGTATCATAAGAAATAGGAAAAAAGAAGCTACTTCACCTAGAACAGTGGGTGGAGGAAGTAAGTTAGAGACGTTAAAAACTCAAAAAACTAAAACCAAAGAATTCTTTCTTCACTGCCTAGAAAGACAAAAACCAATGGCTTTTAGTTTTTTTAAGAACTGAATGGCACTAAAGGAGATCAAATACTACCCTTTCTTCCTGAAATGGGTAACTACATTATGAAAAACACAATACTAAATACTATGACCAGGTATGAATTTTAAAAAATTATCAGTGTCAGTATCTTCAAGGTGTATAGTCCAAGTTTACATCATAAAAATACTTTGAAAATACACATGGCTCGATGTTCCTTTGTTTTTTAACTTTCTTCTGAACCAGAAATCACTAACACGAGAAGATGGTGGGCTAACTGAACTAAAGACTTCATTCAGTATAACAGTGCCAATCCAACAGAGACAAATAGCTCTATCACATATATTTTCTAGGAAGTATCATTATCATTCTTATGATATCTGCAAGAGCTATAGGGATTGAAGACAGGATTTCTAATGATGAACCATTTTCTCCTCTAGGTGCTTCCCAGGAAACACTACAAACATGAGTAGGATATGAAATTACACATTAAAAAAAACCCCAAATAACTGTCGTGTCACAGCAGAACGTAAAATCAGACATAACATCTGCCTCTGGTCAAGCCAACAAGTACAAGGTGTGGAACAGACTGGATTGCATCTCCTTTTGAGTACAGCTTTCTGTCCACAGTTAAGACACTTGCTCCTCTTCACCTCTGTCAGTCTCTTTGGTCTGAGAAGTCAGCTTGTCATTCAAAGGACGCCTTTTCCTTGGACTATATTCACTTCCCCCAAGTTATTTCTTATCTACACAAGAACAAGGCTGGCAAAATCTCCATTTATAATTTCACACACTGGTCCCAACATAAGGCATGACTTATCAAACTGCCATGATTATGACTGTTATTGGGATGGCATTTTCACTCTAAATAAATGAAAGCATTAAATGAAGGACTTCCACTCATAAAAGTACGCAGGGGAAGGGAAAATGTACCAAAGCAAAACTGACTTCTGAACATGCATTCAATGCCTGAGACAATATTCACAGTTGAGAGAGAATTCTGAAGTGCTCTCAAAAATGCACTGCTGTTAATCTTCAACATGCTGATTCTTTAAGCTGGTCAATCACTTTAAGCATGCAACTTATCTTAGATTTAGCCATTAGAAAAGTATGGTTTTCCAATTTCATTTTAAAGATACAGGTTTCCCTGTGGTCAAAGTGAAAATCACTGCAAATCCAGCATTTACCAGGCCAAAAGACCAAACAGAAACATTTCACTGAACCAATTTTTTAAGGTTTTTTTTTAAAGGTCCATATTGTAGAGCTTGTAGTTGGACAAAATTAAAATGAATCTGAAAAACGTTGACAGAAACTGAAAAAGAAAAATCGAAGTAGAACATATCCTGTAAAAAAATCTGAAATAATTTCATTTTCAGAGGAGCTTAGCAGTTGCTT
The DNA here is from genome assembly GCA_013400775.1 of Chaetops frenatus. Taxonomy (NCBI): domain Eukaryota; kingdom Metazoa; phylum Chordata; class Aves; order Passeriformes; family Picathartidae; genus Chaetops; species Chaetops frenatus. Next base: position 32,285 of record VZTR01033833.1, on the reverse strand, counting down.
TAGAGGACAGAATAATCAGTGGCTTTTTTTTTTTCCTAGTTTTCCACTGGCACATAATTAACACTACCTATGTTAAATACATAGGGCTAAAAAAATTATCTGATTATATTGGTCATTGCTGAAAAATTACATTTCCAGCAACAAAATAGCAGGAAAGCAAGAGGGAAGAGTCTTCCATTTCAGCTTCAGTTTGCTCATTTGAACTCCAGCATTAACATCAACCACTGCTTTGCTCTGCACACTGTTTTTTACTGTAGCTGTTTATTATGCAAGAATATGAAGATTATAAAAAGTTTGTATTTTCATCATCTTTATTTTTTATTTATTACCAAACTCCATAAGAAAAACTAAAACAAGTGAAAACGTAAGCATTTTCAAGTCTTGCATACACAAAACAGAGCTGAAGGTATTGGAACAAAATGCTCCCTGTTGGGTCCTTGGAACTAATGGAGATGGAGAACAGCGCCTATGAAATTAATTGACTGACACTGTCCTACATAAGATATATTTCAGCACACAGCTGTAAAGATTAACTCTGTCATTCTTCATAGATCAGAAGGAAAATAGAAGACAAGTAATTCTGTACACTAGTTTGCCCCTTCCCCTTAGCAGCTGGTGATGGAAAATGTAACCCTAGAAGATTGTGAAGTTTTATGTCCCAGTACAAAGTACATTCACTTACAAAAGGTAAATAGGGCAAAGGAAAGCGGAAATTACAGACAGGAAATCCTAGATATCAACCCTTTAAAGGAGAAACTGACTGCGAACACTATGCTAATGAAACACAAATAGGAAGGCAGGATTTGCGATCAATAAGAGAAAGCGAACAAAACACCTGTTAAACAAATATACATTAAAAATCACTCCAGAGTGAGTCACCTTCCTTAGCTGTACACTAAAACTAGAGCAGTTTATGGCTAGATTTAGTTACCATCATACTTCAGAGTCACTTCAGCCCACTTTAGGACTACACTAAAGCTGGTTCCTTTGGAAAGGAACATTTTAGCTGAAATAAACATATTCCTGACTGCAAGCAGGTATTGAGCTGTAACATGTTAGATAAGGAAAAGAATAAAACTGCATTAGACAATGACTATCAAGCATTTTTTAAAGTTTGGTCAGGATGTAACATCCTTGAAAGGATATTAAGAAGCATATGCATCTGTATGCACAGAAATACAAGTGTAATAGTTAAATTCTCCACTCATTCAGAATTGTTATATATTGTACCAGATTCTGTGAATACTCCATAACATTGTGGCTGTGAAAGAAGTTCCTTAAACTAAATGGGTGGATCCAGCTGGAGGGAAATGGATTCTTGTCTCATTAATGCTTGTGCAACTCCACTTCCACAATAATTATCCTACAAAGCACAGAAATCATCAACATTAAACATTCAGGTCTACTTTCAGATCTTCAGCTTGTAATATCTAATACAGTCTCAGAACATTTCACTTGTTTCAGTCAGTAACAATTACTGTCAGTAACAAAGTTTTGGGTAACATAATCCTCCCAGAATGGAAGGTAATGAAGTCCCAATACTACCGTTACCGGTTGTAGATAATGTTACAGGGACCAGCTTTCAAGTACAGAAAGAGACTGAAACCATAAAGTGCAGCTTTCTTGTGGTCATGTCCAAACATTAATAGAAATAAATCAACAGGACCTACCCTGGAGTAGTCATATCCATGCTTCTCCTTCACTCCATTTCTACAGAGTGTGTAGTTGTAAAATCGAGAATTTTTAAGTAATCCAACCCATTCTTTCCAACCAGGAGGCACATAGGAGCCATTGTATTCATTAAGGTACTTCCCAAAGAAAGCTAGGGGTAGAGAAAGCAGAAGCATAGTAAGAAGGCATAACAGAAACACCACAGTTAAATAGATTCTCTCCTTTCTGTTTTTTCTTAAAATAACTTTGTTCTCTCCATTACAGTAGATCTAAGATAAAAGCTCTGAATCTTAAGCTTGCCTCTGTTTTTTCAAGTTCTTTACTTATATCTCCATAATGCAGATATTTTGGTTTACAACCTATGAACAGGAGAAACTGGACCATGATTACCACTATACTTTGTTTTTCAGTGCCTGATGTATTTGGAGTCAGACCACACATTCCCCCTCCCAGACTCTGCATATCCTTCACACTGCGGAGCTGCATCCATCCACCTATTAGTGCTCCACGAAACTGCACTTACCACCAAGAGTGTGAAATTAAAGCTCATGTGTTAAGATATTAACACTCTACATTTAAACATGAGTGCTGTGCATTATATATTTTGAAAATGTGTTTAGAGCCCTGCTCTTCTGACCTATTTCAACAGACAATTTTCCAGATATTAACCTGGGTCTTGAGCATGAGTGTTAATTACACATGAAGATTTGTTTACCTCTCTAAAATCTTTTACTTCTGTACCTGATACATTTTCCTCAGCTCAAAGTTGAACAATTAGCTACATTTGCCCAACCCCTTAGTATAGGGATGGAGTAGGGGGAGGGAGGGAACACTTCTGTCTTTTTATCGGATGTATATCTAGCAAAAATTACTTTTAATACTTTTTGTCCCATGAGAGACAATCAGAGGAAAGCAGATGAGAAAGTACTCTCAGCATTGCATGGAACAACCAGTTAGCCCAAAGGTCAACTACATTTTGCATTCACATCATGGCCAAATACACTCTCAGACTGACAATGTACAGTGGAATAAACGTAGTGAAATTAATGGGTTTACTGCACAAATATGGGTGTTCTGAGATAAAATCCTGTAATTTAGTATTAAATCTGGTTCCATGGTAAGATTTTTCCCAAGAGATATCAGTTCTTTTTAGGTATCAAATAACTGACCAGACTTTCCAAAAATCAGTAATTCCTAAGTGCTGAAGCCACTTTCAAAATGGTCCCAGTCAGCACCTTTTGTGACAACCAAAAATATGACACTAAGTATGTAAGGATTAGAAGATTTGGCATTAGTATAATTACCTTAGTGACTGCAGGAAATCTAATGGGTTGCACAAAACATACAGTGAGTCCCTCAACCTTAAGAGTACTTTCAAGGATGCAGAGGGGCTTGAGACTACATTTTATTATCAGATCCCTTTAGTTCCATCAGTTTCAAAATGCTAAGGAAGACTGGGTTCTAAGTACTTCTTACTATTTCTTGTCTTTTGCATGTCTGCAACAGTCCCTGAAATGATGAATTAATTGAGGTACTTCACCAGGTAGACTAAGAGGAGAAATACAGGTGTGTACACACACACATTTTAGTCTACTGCACACTGATGGCCAGTTTTTCTCTACCTTACAGCACACTGACAGCACAGTGTGCTATCACATGCTCCATCCACCATATCACAGGAACATAAAAAGAGTAGTTCTAAAGGCAATAGACTTTACACACACAGCTCTTCTCTGTAATGGGAATAAAAAAACCCCATTTAATTAATGAAACATAATGGTTGTAAAAACCATGTTGTACAGTGACTTGTAACCACTGCAGTTAGAAGACCCTACATGTTGTTGTGCCAGGGGACTAGCCTGATATCTAGTGGGACAAAGGCAAAGCACAGTAGTCTTTGTGACACCTTTGTTCTTCTTCCTGAATTTGCATTGCACATTCCTCAGTTGTGGCCAAGGATCAGTGCCAAGATCTATTTACTGAATCAGGGGAATTGGCTGGAGGGGAACAAATGAAGCCAAATAAAACAAAAGTACTCAAACCAAATACCATGAAATGGTCAACAAGGAATCGAACCAAAGAACGCTGATGGTGAGCCAAGTCTTGCTTGTCCTTCTCAGATAAGCAAATTCCCAATGGAATTGGGACCAAAGCCTCCTTTCACTAATGCCTATGACAGCTTACAAAAGTTTCAAAACAACTAAAACTGTAAGGCATAAATATCATTCTGAATATCCCTCTCAGGCACCCTGTGAAAGTTAAAAGGAAAAAAATGTAGAAATGGCAACCTTTATGTCCCCAGTCTTTGTTACAACTCAGGACATGATGTCTTGGTGTATCACAAGGGCACCATTTCCAACAGTGGGCAGCAGAAGAGACAGTGGCAGTGCTTGCTGGTGTCACGGCTGCGAGCACTGCCTTCAACACACCTCGCCAGCACTACTCAGCCTGCTCAGGGGCCTTGGCAGCCAATCCTGACAATTCCAATTTGCCATAAAACGTTTCCTAATGCCAAAACCACAACAGTGAGACTATTTAATAAAAATTTACCATGGGCATCACTCCTCCCTTTTATACACCATGAGCACAGAAGAATCTTAACATCTAGATTTATCCTTCTCTTTCCACACACAAGATTTCTTCGTCCTCCACACATAAAACCCAAAAACCTCCCCAACAGTAGATTGTCAGACTTTAAAATAACTTTTAAAATGCTTTTTTACTTTAAGTGAAAGTTTATCCAGCTTAATGCTGAATCTTCACTAAAATACAAGTCTGCACCATGCTATTTGGGCAACCCCCAAAAGAATTTCATTTACAGCCATTTTTTCTATAGGATTTAAAGAAAATCCAATTGCCAAGTTTCAGGGAGCTATTAGGTAGGATATGCTGTACAAGAATAATTATTTGCGATATTTTAACAAAGCTGGGAGTTTCTTCCCATCTAGCAAGAAACCTATTAAAAGCATTTGTTCATAAATAAAAACAATGCAGTCTTACTGAATCCAGTTAGGTGAAAGGTCCAACCATGGTTCAGTATAATCACAGACTTCCTTTCAACAAGATATACACTGAATAAGAAGTTATCTAGATTTTACAGTGGTTTATTGTCTGTACATTTATCTTTTATTTTTGGCAAAAAAATATATTTGACACTTTTTTTCTTGTAATTAATCATTCACCTCTTACAGTTCTGAAATGCCTCCATTTCAAAAACGTATCTAGTCCTCCCACACATAACCCACAGGTAGGGATGGAAAGTGCTATTGCCTCTAACTTGGAAGACAAGACAAAAGTCTCAGGGCAGAACTTTCACTACCAAAACATACAAAACATACCAAAACATACAAAAAGACACGAGGAGATGTAAAACCAACAGTAGAAAAGAAAGACAGAAGCTCTGAAGTGGAGTACAGAGTACAGTTTCTGCCTTCAAGATCACACAAAAGACAAAACAGTAGAGAAAAAACAGAGGGAGAAGGCTTGGATTATGAATTGATTAAAAAGCTTTCTCAGTCCAAGGTTGTGAACTGAAATATAAAAGCAAGCCTCAAAAAGCTTTACTCTTCATTGCCTCTTTTTCTACTCCTTAAAAAAACCAAAAATAAACAAACAAAAAGCCCCAAACCAACAAACAAACAAACCACACCAAAACCAAGGAATTAAAAAGCTAAACTGTATGTCTGCAGGGCAAACCAGTACTACCAAAGGACCTCAAAAATAAAAAATAAAAACCAACAAATTAATTCCTGTGCTTTCCACATCTTCCTCTGTTCACTGTAGTCATGTTCAAGGAGGACTCTCCATTTCAGAGAAAGTTTATTCATAATCTTCAAAATATTCTTCTTCACAGGTTTCTTTTGAAACTTGAGAAACTGAGTAGACAAGGTCCTCAAATACAATCTCCTGCTGTTTCTGAAGCAGGTAAAGCTAATCTATCTTCAGTGGCAGGGGAAGGAAAAAAAAAAGGTAAAAAAATACCTTATTGCTGCTGACATCCTTCATAGTGGATAACTCCAGACTAACTGGAGAACAGAAATGAATGTCAGCCTCCAATTACAGCAATTTCCATTTCAATTTGTATAAAAACATGTCACATTTAACTACATGAATGAGGATCTCATTTTCACCTTATGATCACTTTGTACTTGTAAAAACCCTATATTTCTGTGTTCCAATAAATTTAGTTTCCAAATTAAGAGAGGTAGACTAAAAATCCAATATAGATTCACTAAGATCTTGGGTCTAAATTTAAACATTAAGTTAATGTAAAAATATAAGACATATGAACACCAGGACACTCACCATAGCTATGCAAGTTAGTAAAAATTGCAGGTTCTTGAAATACAACCACTAAATATAACAACTACTACAACAGGCAAAGCTCAGTAAACACAAATCAAATAACCTGCGAAGAATAAAACATTAACCTTGGTTTGGTACTCATAGGCTCATGGGTATTGGTGCCAGGAACGATAAACAGAGGGAAACAGCAAGCAATTAATAACGTATGTGCACTTCCCCCAGTTTATTTGTTTCCAGATCAATTCAGGTCTTCATTTTAGAAAAACAAAACAAGGAAACCACTTATTTAAGACCAAGACTTTGAAGTGATAATACCCAAAACTCATGTGTATACTTAGAGAGAAAATAATGATCTTGTTACAATTACTATTCAAGGCTTATGTTAGTTTCTGGAAGCATCAAATAACTAGGAATGCAAGGGAAAAAATGCATACTATTAATAACAAGTATAATACAATACTGCAGTATATATAAACTATAAATAACACAAAAAGAACTAGGCTTATGACTGTTTCTCATCATGACAAAAGGCATTAGCAAGAAATGTAACAAAACCACTGTCACAGGCAAGGACCTAAATCTGATGTCAGGGGGAAGCAAGATGGAATTAGGTGTGAAACATATGCTCCATGTTTTCTGAGATCCTTTCTATATAGTATTTGTTCCTGAGGAGCACTGCATGCAAAGAGGATAATTTGTTTCTCAGGAGTACATTTCATTTTGCCAATTATTCCTCAGTAATTATTTATCCAAAAGACCTTTCTGGGAATTGACTGTCTAGAGAAATCATACCAGCTGACTACCCCAAAGCACAAAAGGAGCTGTCCCTTTTCTTTCATTCAAAAGTCAAAACACTAATTCCTTTTCATAGCATCTTTCTTGGTTGTTCGGCACACTTCAGGTAATTGTAGGCCATAGTCAAGGTCTGCCAGGCCTTCAGTTCAAGCATGCAAACCATTTTATTTCCACCTTCTGAAAAACAGAAGTCTTGGCTTTTTTGTTGGCTGTTTATTTGCAAATAAAAATTTCCACAAGTAAAAACACAAGGAAGCTAAACCAACACCAAGACTTAAGCTCTAGCATTATGCACTGCTGCAGTCAGGAAGAAATTAGAATTAAAATATATACATTAGCCTCTGTACTAGTAAGTCTAAGGAAGCTTTCAGATGGACCCAGCCTTGACCTTACCTGTCCTGTACCCTGTATTGTTGAGGTACACTGCAAAGGTACGGATTTCATGCTGAGCCTGCCAGGATGGAGAAGAACAGTTCTCATTGTTAGTGTAAGTGTTGTGGTTGTGGACGTACTTCCCCGTCAGGATAGAGGAGCGAGATGGGCAGCACATGGGTGTTGTTACAAAGGCATTGATGAAATGAGCACCTCCGTGTTCCATGATACGTCTTGTTTTATTCATCACTTGCATAGAACCTGGAAGAGGGAAAACATTTCAGGATTATTTTCTTATTTCAGTCACAATAGCTTATGTTATGTTAGAGACCAGAAGGAAGCACAAGCAGTAAGGGCATTGTTATCTCTGAGTGAATCCAAATCCTGAGAGACTAGTCCTCCTGCCTCAGTGAAGTTCTCCCATAGTTTCAGTAAGGACTAAATACTGAAGTCCTAAGTAAAGATTTGACTCAAGCATGTTGACATAGATCATAATACTTCTTTAATTTCTCTCTCTCTAAATTTAAGATTTATAGTCGTAACTATCTGCAGTATCTCTACAGCCTTTCTGGAGCTGCTAGTACTGTTCCAGCAGCTGAAGATGAAAAGCACTTTATGCAGCAAACCCTGACCAAAGCTTGCATACTCCTTCAGTGTTATTTCATCTTCGGTTTCACAAGAAACCTGATACGTTACCTTTTTTCCAGCCTTATGCAAAAGGCTGAGGGTTGTAACCACAGAATTATTTCATTTGGAAGACTATTTAGTCCAAACTACTGCTCAAGAATGGTCTGCTAGAGTTGTTCTCTAGTTAAATTGTTCTATTCTCTAATGTAAGTTATTAGGAGGTATTGATTTCTGTAATTGTCACTGAACCAAAGACAACAAAAAACTCCCATAATAATTTCCATAACAAGTTCCCTGAGTTCTAGCTATCTGCTTCATCCATTCTGGTAACAGTCTACTATCTACATTTTCTTAGGCTTGATTCTTCAGAATCAGATTTTCAGATGACTACCTGGGGCAGGTAACACTATGTTTTATATAACCATTGTCTAAAAACAAATAAGAAAGGGACTTGGATAAATTGGGGTAACATGAATAAAAGTGTTTTTGACAACAATTACTGAATGCCACAGAGCTGCCACATGGTTTTTCTGTTTATTTAAGACAAGGTTTTGGTCAAAGGCTGGATTTTTACCACCTAGCTAAATTGGGATCCATACCGGTGCTTTTCCTAAACACAGAAACACCAAGGATCAGAGAAACAAGAAATTTAGTTTCCCTCCTCTATCAATGCCTAATATTTAAAACTACATCAGAGCAAGTTAGAAAAATTTTTCTTCATCTAGGAACAATTTCAACTTTCTAAAGAATTTGTCATGGTACCTGTCAACAGCATGACCTTGCAAAGGAGATTAAAGCTGCTCATCACCAACCCTCCCTTCCTGTTAAGCGCAGAGAAAGCCAATTGCCAACATGGAGAGGAAGGTAGGGGCTCATGCTAGAATAGGGTTGGGGTTCACTTGCCCTAGGCTGAGTTGGAGTAACAGTTCAGCTTTAATCAATGCATCCTGCAACCATCTGGCACAAACTATGTTGTTTCTATCAATAATGGATTTAGGTTTCTTCTAAGCTCTTTGTTCAGGGATTTCATTCCAAAATTGCAACAGTAAGTTGATTGATACAGAACAGATTAATATAACCAGGAGTCAAAACCTAGACAGAAAATGGTCATAAAGCCACATACAAAATCTGACTTCCTGGCACTGTGAAGGAAGGTTAATTGCTACAGTACATCATTTTACCTAAAAACTGCCATGGCATTAGTTTGAAACCATTTTGTTGAAATGAGTATTTAAAAAAAAAAAAAAAATCTGTTTGTGCATTTCTCAGGTCAGAGCACACTTTGTGATAAGAACCAAGGCAGGTTACTGCACTGCCCCCTTAGAACTTGCCAAACTTCACATATCAAAAAGGATTTTCTGAAGAAAGCAAGATTTACTTTTTTTGTTTCTGTAATAGGTGTGGGTTAAGTGTTAGTGCTTAAAGGTACTAACAACACAGTTAACAATTATAACAGCTAATTACACATTATGTGAGTCTGAAAACCATGGATGTTTCCTCTGTGTTGTCTTATGAGCTAGCCCAAGCATAAACAGGCAGTCTGAAAGAATGTTTTGTCATCCCAATATTGAAATACAATTTAACAACCCCTTTAAATGACAGAGGCATCTGTGCATAAATAACAGTACATGTTAAGACTCCCCTTGGGGACAGTAAGCTTCTTTAATAAAAGAAGCTGTACTGCTGTAATGACAAGGCCCTATATATCAACAGTCTTTAACACAAAAACATATGATCTAATCTGCTTCTCTAGCTTGAAAACTAATACAGAGTGACAGGGCAGTGGAAGGTAAAAATCCAGCACACTCTTCTGTATAATCTTAAATAGGCCAGCTTTAAATATTTTAAACAGCATTAAACCAGCCAACCAACACTTATTTTCTTCAGTTTGCAATGTCATTTTGGTCAGTAATTAACTACACATCTACTACAATGGACAATTACAAGAATAGTATGACTGTGTTAGGTAACACTTAAGTAAATAGAATGAAAATTGTATATGTAATGAATGCCTGCAACTACACAAAAGAATTTGGATTATTACATGGTGCAATTATCAGTTATGAATTCTGGCATGTAGCTTCCCAGGTTATACTTGCAATTGCCAGAAGCAAAGTTTATGTGTTTAGATGAAGACAGACAGGCATGAACTGCGTATTTCCACGGAACAGGAACCTTAACATTTTGGGATTAACTTGCTGTCCTTGAGCTGCAGGCAGACAGAAAGGATATTCTACAAAGAGATAGGTTTAAACTTTTTCTTCCTATCATTTTTCACACAGGAAAAAATCTTATTTTGAATGCAAGAATATAGCTTCAAGAAAAAGCAGTCATACTCCTTGGCTAAAATTCTCTTTATAATGGGCTCTTACCAAGTTCTACATCCTGATCATCAGTAAGAACAAGGATGATGTTTGGGCGGATGTTTCTACGGTCTCTTTGAAATCTTCCCTTCAGACGTTGATTTAACAGGAAAGTTGAACTTCCATCCAACAGTGATAAAACAGTCATCATGAATAATCCAAGGACAATACTATGCTGTGCCATGTTGTGCTGATTCAGAGATGACTCTCTGAACAAGGTAGGGTAACAGCTTCTATTTCTTTTTCTTTGCAGGTATCCTATAAGGGAGAGGGAAACAAGTATTTATCTGTATTTTCACCCCTCTGCACCCATCAAGGAACAGCCAGGTTCTCTCCAAAGAAGTAAAAAGCAATATACTTGAAATAATCTCAACTCCTAAGAAAAAAACTAACCAAACTCCCAAACAACAAAGCAAACATTATTTTTCTACTGCCAGCTAGAAGCAGAAACTTCAAAAATCAAATTCATAAGCTGTTATCAATTTAGGCAATGAAATTTCACTCAAAGCTCAGATCTTGCAGCAAGTTCAAGGATTTAGCAGGATATCAAATTCTTTTGCTTTCATACATATAAATCGCAATCATCTTCCTTCTTTCTTAGTGATCTGTTTCCAGATGACATTTTTGTTTACATCAAAAATGCAGATGTTGAAGAGAAAAAACCCATATCTATCATTATTTTTAAACAGGCCTGTACCAAAATTTACTGAGCTAACAACACATTTGCAAAGTCAGAGAACACTAAGACAGAAGATTTGTTATACACTAATGTATCTTATAAATTCTTTAGAGAGCAAAGCTGCCCTGTCCTTGGAACTATGGTATGATACTGTTTGAAGTCTACTACAGCTTTGATGCAAGATCCCTTTAGCATTTCTATTGGCTTCCAAGATGATACACTTTTAAAAAATACCATTATTAATAATGAACACATTTGAAGGCCCATTACTGCAAATGTTTGGGAATGCATGCACCAAAGTGACTTGCACTGCCTATGACTTGATTGCAAAACAGAGCACATCTAACTGGTACTACTCCTGTTAATGAGGCAATAAAAAATTCTTAGCAATTCCTACAAGGAGATTACAAGAAATGAATTAGCATGCTGAAAAATCTTTGAAATCTCAGTTTTGCTCAGTCATCTTCTGATATAAAGGAATCTTCTCCTGATTTCAGAAGTCAAAATAATAACATGAAAATGTACTGAAAATATCAAATACTAATTACTTAATCAGATCCAGCAATCAGTTTCTTATGAATTCCCTACTTGCTCCCTGACTTTTCCTGGACTGGTGCCAATGATCTCTTTTATGAGACAAAAAATCAATTAAAAATTATGCAAGAGAGATCATCTGCTTTTTGTAAAGCCTAGAAATTCCAGAGCAAAAAGAACATAGCACAATGTGTTTTATCCTAAGAAAAATGTTGGCTATTCTGTCCCTACAGCCACTTAGGAAAACAGTTTTTACTCCAGCAGATTATTTCATAGGCACATTATTACTTCCTATCTGTCAGCAGCTGCTCTTTGAGATAAACTTTCTAAATCAAAGTTTTCATGCAATTGCAAAACCACTGGTCTGAAAAATTATAGTCAGTTTCTATGCTCATATAAGCAATGTATAGTGAATTTTCACATAAGTCAACAGATACATTGCTATACTATGATGCAATATTTATTAAGGCTTCTTTCCAAATTTATACACTAATAGGGTTTTGAGGAAATGAAAAATCCTCCTTCCTTACTAGTCTGTCCAGTGAGTTTCACAGGCAGGTGAAGTTACCTTTTTTCCTAGAAACTAAACATTGATTTAAATATCCTAGTATTTGTTCCAATGAGCAGGGAAAGAGCTTTCAAGTTTTACAGATGCAGCTTTAGTATCTGCTGCTGCTGCTCAGAAATACACCAGGCAAAAGAAACTCTGAGAATTCAAATCAATTTTCATTCCTTGTACTCAGAATTTCATCTGCAGCAGTAAAACTGGGAAGAATCATGTCAGAGTCAATGTGTTCCTACTGTCCAGAGTAGTCAATGGCAGCTTGAGAAAGAAACCTGGATCTGTTTCAACAAGGGAGGATAGAAGAAAGTTTGCTTAGCAGGCACATATTCTTGGACACGAGCTTTTTGAGGGAGGAGGTAAAGAAATGCCTTCTGCTCCTCAGAAATTACTACGTATGTACTTTTGTTAAAAAAAATAAACTGACAGTATAGATGTTTTCATTACACACAAACATTTTTCTGAAGGTCTGGAAGTTCATGTGGGTTTTCTTCTGTTTATACTAGCCAATAGCTTCTCAAAATAAAAGTATTTGCTGACTTTTCTTGCAGCATTTACAAGGCTGCCCGTTCTTGTATATCTGGTCATAACTACCTTCACTATGGTGTTGAGCATTTAACAGTCTTTTTTACATTTTTCTCCTTAAAACAAATGCATGGAAGTAATCTCATTACCTCATTGCCTCTCTCCCTCAGCTGGCCTTTTCCTCACAGTTTATTGCCCCTCACACACTCCATTTGTAACTAAAAAAAGGAAGCTGTCTCCAGCTCAAAGAGCTGCTTAGCTGTCTATGAAATACTTAAGACATTTGGGGACGCACATGAACTGCTCTCCCACAGCTATTTTATCCACACTTGTATTTGTGGTTAAAAGAATTAGTGATCTCAGAAAGGAAACTGCAAGTGAAAGAGAGAATTTCACATCAAGTACAACAGGCATCTTCCACCAAACCTGTCCTCTCATTAGTTTCCCCCGTCATCCCCCAATGAATGTTTTTCAGCTGTTGTGATATGTTATGTTCCCATTGTTATCAGGGTAAGTACTCCCAGCCATCAACTCAAAGTATGCAATTATGTGCAAAAGTCATACCAATAACTAGGTAAGAAAATTAAAGCAATTTTAGGAAATAACCTATTTCTTAAACATATGTTTTCACAAGACATATATGCACAACTAAGAGCATATATGCAGTACAATCCAAAAGCTAGCTTTAAGTAGTTATCAGAGTAGCAGCACGAGAGTGTCTTTCATGGATTGCCGGTGGCCAAATATAGATTGGTTTTTTTAACCCCTAGTCTTTGGTGAACTTCCAGGAAGAAACATAACAAAGTTTCTATTAACAGTTCTTTTCCCATTTCTGTCAACAAGGTTAATCTGCAACTCACAGATAAAATCAGAACTATTTCACAGCAGCGCCCCAATCTGCCTTCCCTTTTAATATAGCACCTTCTCCAATGATGCATTTTGATCTGAGTGGTACAGATGGTCCACTGCTCTCTGTGCCTCTGAAGGCGATCCTCTAGTATTAAAGATGCTTAATCTGTAGTGGTTCTCATGAGAATTTCGTATGCCTCTTATTTTCTTCCAGATTACACAAATGAACTTGACAAATCTAGTCACTCATGTTTTATATTTAGGAAAGGGCTATCAGAATTTTATGAACTCTTTCTTCAGATGGGGCATCTAGCTGAGCTTTACTAAGCCTATGAAACCTCTTAACAGGCTGCTTTTGAGAAAGCCTGGTCCTCTTACTTTCTCCATTGTGGCAACACAAAATGTTACGCTAACTCACATTATAAATGTTGAAGAGATAAAGCCAGACATCTATTCCATTTATAAAAGAACTCAGCAAAGGGCTGTTTCCAAGTAGCATTCACACCAAGGAAAGACTTCTTTCTAACACTGCCCTCAGTAATTAATGTCAGTTCTGTAGCAGCATAGCCAGAATGCACAGGGATGACTGATGTCAGTTCTATCCCAGATGGTATTTTTAACATGCTATTGATTAGTATTGCTTGGCACAGATGTAAGAGGCCCCACGTACACAAAATTAGTAACTGAATGGTAGCTTGCATAGATTGGTGTTCCCAACCTCACTAATGCAAGTCCCAGCACAACTGCCCCACACCTAAGCTCAGCAGAACTTCACTGAAGTCAGGTAATTCAGTTATTACAATATAACCAAGAGTAGCATCTGACTCTTCATGTAACTCTGTATCAAATATTTAAGTCTGTCTCAAGTCTACTAGAAATTACTGCTTCTAGTACTGTTTGCATTAACCGGTTTTGGGTTTTATTTATTTTGGTTTGTTTTTCTTTTAAATAAGTATACTGCAAAACACTAAAAACAGCATTGGTATGACAAGTTCAGCTTGCCCTGCAGCCACCACAGTGGAACTGCACAGTAAGGGAAACTTGGCTAGAGAGAAGCAACGCACACCCGCTCTCAATATGGATAGAGCCAATATCAGGTGGATTGTTTAAGCAGACCTAGGTGTGTCATTTGTCCAACGTTTAAATTCATTGAAATAGGTGGTGCTGGAGCCATCCCCTAGCAACCAACCCAATTAAATCCACTCTGCCAGTTAAATGGATTCAGCTGTGCTGCTCTTCTTTTAACTGAAGTCACCCCTTTGAATCAAGCTTTGGTTATGCTAGGTCTTTTCTCAGTAAAGCTGTCAACCATCACTTCAAACCATTGTATCGTGTTTGTACGAGATAAACACATTTTCATATGTGGACTGGGAAGAATCTTGTTTGCCATCAAACAAGGCTCCCAGGGGAAGACTGGTATCAACATTACTGCTGTAATCTAACAACATGCTGCGTTTGCTTATAGTTTTCTACTTTTTAATTTTTTTTTTCCCCAGGCAGTCAAAAATTTATGAGAAAGTACAAAAATCAAATCCCCAGTGCTAAATGTGACTCCTGGAGATTACAGTTGTGCTGATTTACAGTCAGGAACAGAACTTCCAGACTACTAGAGCACTGAGTTACTATTCAGACACATTCTTCTGACTTGCTTGCCTTGCGCTGGTGAACTCAATACAAAAACTAAATATTTATACCAGAGAAGTTTGGTCACATTACAAAATCTCATTCATATTTTGTAACTTTATTTTAAATAAAATAGAATTGTAAATTAGTTATGAATTTCCCTAGAACTTGATGTTTTAAGAAATGTTTTAAGCAGCTCAATCTACTTTCTGTCCACTGCTTGTATATTACTGTTAGTTTCCCAGTGACACACACACAATTAATTAGCCCTCCAATAGGTTAAATTGCTATGTGGATCCCCCAAATCCACAATAATAAACAGGTTTTTTCTGCACCATATGCAACAACCAACAACAACATGGAAGAAACAAAGAATTATTTTGCTATTTTACCTATTATCATCACATAATTACATATTAAAGATGCAGTCTTTGACTTCAACGATAATTATTTTACCTTGTATTAAGTACAGTAATAACCACAGACCTTCACTTCTGAAAATACCCTAAGGGAATGAACGCAAGTTTTTTAAGATAGAAAAAGTAGGCAAAACCAGTTACCATTACACAAATACGTTCTACCAAGTAAACACTTTTTTTTTTTTTTTTTTTTTTGTAGCTATATACAGGGGAAAGGAAAGTCTTCCTGTGTTTATACAGCTGCAAACACATACAGGCGTTCAGATACACACACTGCCCGGATCCGTCCGGTGATGTGCCAAACGTGAAGCTGAGCGCTATGGCATCATTTGTCTTTTGGGAACTGTTTTCCGCACAGCCCCGGCGCGGCGCAGCGCAGCTCCCTCAGCCTGCACCCCCGGACTCCCCCGCGGCCGGGCCGGGCCCTCTGCCCCTCGCGAGGGGACGGCACGACCCCTCCCTGGCCGGTGCGCAGCCCCCGGCGGCNGCTGGCCGGGGCCGGTTGGACCACATCGTCTCCGCCCGCCCTCCAGGCCCCCTCCCTCAACTTCTAGCCCCACCCGGTCCCTATACAGCTACCTTAGATAGCAGCCTGCCTCTGTAGCCCGCAACCCCACAAGGGGCACGGCCGCCCGGCCGTCCCCAGCTCGCGAGACGGGGCGGGGGCTCCGGACCTCCCCTCTAGCGCTCTCCACTTACCCGCGGAGCCGGCGCTCAGCCGTGCCAGGCCAGGGCCGGTGCACCCACCGCCCGCCCGCGGAGCCCGGGGCCCGGCGGCGCGGGAAAGTGCATCCTCCGGCCGCGGTGCCGGGCAGTAGCCGAATCCCGTTTCCCGAAGAAGCGTTTAGAGGAAGAGCTCGAGCGGGTGCTGTCCCCGCCTCTTCTTCCTCCTCTCCCTTCTTTCTCCTTTTCCCGTTTAAAAAGTTCATTTACCTCGAGGATCCTCCTCCCCGGCTTGACGCAATGCCCAGCGCCGCGGAGGGAGGAAACCTGTTCCACCAGCCCCGGGCTTGTTCAAAGTCCAGCGGCAGCACCGCGGCGAAGACGATGGCGCAGCCCCGCACCGCGGCGCGCACTGGGGAACCGGAGAGGTCCCAGAGCCAGCCCCGCTCCAAAGAGAAGGGGCCGAACGCTGAGCTCTCGCCGGGTGCACATAGCCTTTATAAGCAAAGGGGATAGTCCCATGGCGGGAGAAGGGGAATTTAATAGGCCCTCACAGTCTGTGCTCTTCTTGTCTCCTGTAGCTAGCGTTTGCCGAATGCTGCCAGGCCCACGCAGCAGCTGCCCCCCACCCCAGCGCTGTGGGGCGGAGAACGGAGGTGGCCGACTCCAAAGGGGCTGGAGGCCTGCGTCTGCCCCGGACCCTGCCCTGAGACACCTGTGAGGGAGAGCGTGAAGATTTCCAAAAGGTTATGCTAACACAGACCCCGTTCCACTGGTGCAGTTGAAATTAAAGGGCCCAGTATTCATTAATAACTAAGAAAAGCTTAATGAAGCTCTTCGAGGTAGGGACTGTGTTCACAGCAGGTGCTTGTCTACACTACTTGCAACCAGTTACATTTTACTCATGGAACTTGTTTGGGCAACTATCAAAATAGGTAAATTCTAAAAGTGGATTCTTTAAAGACCTCTTAAATAAGTATCTTTCAAAGATACTAATAGATTAACCTGTAAAAAAAAAGCCCTATAAGAAAGAAACGTTTTCTTCTAGCATTCCCATGCTGATAGTGTCAGACATGCAGCACAGGTTACCTCAGGATTTCCTCATGCTTCTTACTGCATCTAATATTCTGTTCAATCTGTGATTTATTAGGACTGTTGCTTTAAAACAAGCATTGCCTCCAGTGACCTCATCTGGACTTTGCTGGAGAAGGCTAACAGTCTTGAACAATTTTTCATTGTTGGCTCTATTCTTGGCTATGCATAGACAGATCCTAAATTAGCGAACAGTGAAATGGCACACACTTCCTCCAAACACAAGGATGTGACTGCTAAGGTACCAAGTGTGCTCCTGTATGGACAGAAATGAGCAACAGAGGTGAAATCCTGTATGTGAGTACTACAGTGTTCACACTAGGGACTGCAACAGCACAACTGTATTGGGATAAATAAGCTCCTCCCTAACAAGGAGTTACACTAATCATAGACCCACATGATGCACATAAAACAGGACCTACATCTCACTAACATTTTGATAAAATTATTTTTCTGCTTTCTGAGATAACAATCGACCTTTTGCTAGCAACTTTCAATGCAGAATGAAACAACTCACAGAGAATTAATTTTACAACACACCCGTGAGCAAGGCTGTTCTGATTCTGCACATTTTAGACATGAATTAGTGTCTAAAGGCAGCCGAGTTACTCAAGAGTCAAACAGCCTTTCAGGCCAGGAACAGAACAAGGAACCCAGCATTCCTCTGTCCTAACCACAGGCCAACAGTTTGCCACCTGCAACACGCAACCTCAATAAACTAAAGGGACTGCAAGCAGTAACTACCAAGCCAAGGAAATACTAAGTTTGCTCCACAGCAGTCTACATTTCCCATTGAAAAAGAAAATTGACTATCTCCCTGTACTTCTAGAGGACTGCAAATGGGATTTTCCATTTTAACAAACACATGACCTAATACAAAGCTACAATTTCATTAATAAAGCATCAAAAGATACTAAGACTAGGATTAGTGACATTAGTATAGGAATCCAAATTTGATTTAACGTCACTGGAAAATCTATCACAATAGATCGCTCATTTCAACAAAAGAGTTTCACCTCAGAGGGAGCACATGTAATTTCCATTAATGTTAATGGGAGTTATGCAAGTGCATTAAGAGGATAATACAACCCCTGGTCTGAGACAACCCTGCAAAGTGGAAGATGCTTCTCTTCAAGAGAATAGCATTTTCATCTCATGCATTTCAAAAGAACTTGTTCTGGCACAGTTACAAAACAGGATGGGTAACAACTATTATCCATCCAAACCTAAAGCAGTTTAGTGATTTCAGCTAGTTTTCCCATTGCCAAAAACTCAAGGGATACAGACATATTAAAAATACTGTGGTTTATTTGAAGCGTAAGGCAATAAAATAATGTGAAATTACTGGTAAAACAAGAAGGTCTGAAAACTGACTCGTGGAATGATGAAGAAACCTTTCAGGTATCTCCTTTTTAAATAAAGGAAGTAATTTTATTCACTACCTGGAAAAGGATTCCATTGGTGTATATGTCTCATCATAGCTGATCAAAACATAAAATGAAAAAGCAAGATCATTCCCTTCCACTGCCACACCAGAGCTTTTATACCAAATGAACTTCAGATTTCTCTTGCAGCATGCCATTGAACAGCTTGAATTTATTTTACTGCACCTCAAATAATAGATGTTGCCTATTATCTAAGTAACTTCTCAAAAACTATCCTAGGATTTACCTATTAAAGTAGGAGAAAACAGATGTGCAGTCATTTCTTTAAATATCCCACATCCATCTACATTGTTAGCCACAAAAATTCCTTCAAAAATTTAATGTATGGGTTCTCTGTCCACCTTCCTCTCAAGCAACACAGCACAGAAATATGTATGGAACAATGCATGTTGTACTATTAAGTAAACTATGGAGTTGCACGTAAAGGGGAACCACTGTGACCCACCTGGCAGATAGTGGGGGTCCACAGCATTGTCTTTTAATCAGTCCTGAGACAACAGCTAAAACTGAAGGGTGTAACAAGCACTCAGAGGAACTGTCATGAGGAAAGGGCAGCATGTCAATGACACAGAGAAGCAATTTACAGGAAACAAGAACACAGTCAGAGAACGTTCAAAAGTCATTTAAGAAAACCTCCAAAATAGAAGCTAAGCAACATGCTGTGTGAAGCATGTGTTTTTCATTGTTGCCAAACAGATTGTGCTTTCAGAGCCTGAGTATTGTCCTCATGTTACATGAAACAGAAGAATAGGGCTGGCTTTCAAACTTTTACATACTTTGTCAATGCCTTCTAACTCTGCTTCAGACTTTCTAATCTTCAGCTTTATAGTAACTCATCATATGTAAACCTCTCACACCATTAGTCATTTAGATTTCCCCTCGCTGCTTTCATGTTTCTTGATGTGTACACACATGCTGTGAGCCATCTTTGAAGACCTAAATATAAAGCCAACAATACAACATGAGCCTGATCTCCCTTGCTTTTCCTCAGTATAAATTATTACAGTAACCAGTCCACAGTTACAGTAATTACACTGGTCAGAGCTCTTAACAGCAGAGTTTATAGAGTTTTATTTTTTACTACTTTAAACAACTGCATTTCAGATGCACAGAATGTGCAAATACTGCTTCAACAACAAATAATAGAAGGCATAAAAAGCACAACACCCTCCACTCTTTAATCCCTCACATGACATGTGTTTTATATGACAGACTCCAGCTCAGTATGATTTTATGGGCAACTGCTTGACACTTGTTTTTTAAAGTCAAGTTGCACTTTCAATAAATGTTAAGTCACATTACAGGGAAAAATGGTTTATTTAAGGTACTACAAAAAGTGAAAAAGGGGAACACTGCCAGGAAAAGCAAAGGAGAAGGGAAAAAAAAATCACCTAGTTTGCTTGATCCAAATGCTAAGCATTATACTCTTCTGCATGAAAATAAAGATTAAGTATAGTACAATGTATGAATTTAGTTATAACTACAAGTTTGCAACACTTAATAAAATTCTAATTTAATATTCATCAAAATAATTTTAAACATAATTCATAACAGTGAAAGCAAGCTATCCAGCAAAATACTGAAGCAACAAAGATGATGAGGAGGTTGTAACAGCAATAAAAGTAACACTCCAGTGCACTGACAAAAGAGATAGCTTATCTATCTGGACAACAAACTCAAAACAAATCCTTCCTGCAATGCCAAAGCGAAATTCATAAGAAAACACTATCAGAATCCCAAAGCTCACATATAAATTTGGTATGTGTGTCCTGAGTATTAATATTATTAATAATGCTCAAGGATGCATCTGAAGGATGAAGAACATTAACTCAATGAATTATTATTGGTCACACAGCCCATAAAAGGAAGAAGGACAGTAGCCTCATTTTACCCCATTTATAAGTGACCCTTAAAATAGCTGCCTGTAAGTTAGCAATAATTTAGTAATTTATTTTAATAAAGATTTTTTCTTTTTATAAAGAATTATATTTTTCTTTCATACATCCTGATCTTATCTTCCTTTGTAGGCTTTCAACAGGTTGCACTACAGTGCTCAGGCTGCCTCCTGTTCCAATACCTGGATGTTTTTTGCATAAGGAACAATGGGCCAATCATCAACTGAACACATTGTCTAATTGATGACTAGCTGCACTCTCAGCACAATTTGGTATGTGATGCAAAATGTGGAAGACTACCATATAACTTTTTACTAAAAGTTCTCCTAGGGAAGACAACAGCTACTTCCTTATCTAAATAACATTTCCTAAGAAAAGAGTGAAATATGTTACAAAAAAATACTCTATGTCTACCTAAAAACAACTACGCTCTGATTTCTAAGTATTAAAGCAAAAAAACGTATAATCAACTGATGAAGAGGATGGGTAGAACAGCAGGCCTCAGCACGACAACCTTCACTGCTGTCCTGCAGGCACTCACCGTTAGCCAAGGGGCTCCTTGTGTGACCATGCTGGCTCCATTTACCTCCAGCAGCCCAGTCCCAGCACTCAGAAGGGTCACCCCCATGTCCTGCACCCGCTCATTGCACACACTGGCACAGGTACACAATCTATGTTATGCACTTCTTGCCATAGAAAGGTTTTGTTTGCAGTCTACAGGTTCAGGGGAACTTGATGCACCTACACCAGAAGCACTTTCACTTACAAAGACCTATCCTGGCACAAAGTCCAAAGGGATGTGCCCAGACTTTACGTCCATTAGGAAAGTTGAGTTTACCTACTCTGCTTTTCATTGTCTTCTAATTACTGCTGCTCAGCAGTTCTCCCCCTCTACCTCAAATACTTTAAAGAGTAATATATATATCTGGATCTGACTGAATATTTATATATTCTAAGCAGTGCTTCAAATGGACAATTGCAAGAAGTATCAGGAGAGAAAATTACACAACTGCCTGCATTTTGCACATGCAGAAAGTAATTTTCTTGTTCTCTTGCCTCAGTAGCACAAGCAAGGTGAAGCTTATCGTGGGATGTGATACCTGTTATTAGATCAACTGCTACAGAAGGGAATGAACAGACACAGCCTCAGGCATATCAAGCACTGCTTCAGATCTGAAACAGAAGCAGCTATCTTCAAAGCTAAGCTGCTCTGAATTTAATGTGTTAATCAAGCCATGTGGAAGAAAAGTAGTTCATATCTCTGATATAGGAATGGTTGCTAACAAAGAAAAAGGAGACAGTTTGGATTGTTAAAATAAGATAGTAACTCATCTGCTGGAAAATACAGACTTTTTACTGAGGTGGGAGAAATGAGAAGAAAGGTTAAGAAAATTACACCACCTTTAAAAGCAGTATGTCCAATAAGTCTATCATTTCTACCTTTCATCAGAGTAATGAATTTTAATATTAAGCCTTATCTTTCAAAGGTGCTTTGTGGATTTCCCTTGAGGACTGATTCATCAAAGATAGAGTAGTTACTTTGTGAGAAATCTTTACCTACCAGTCATTGGCATCTCTCCTACTGATCATCTACAAGGACCTTGGAGATTTCTTGATTCCCTTCATGTAAGATCATTTGGTATATTTGGGCATGCAGCTTACTTCCTCTAGAGACCACAGAGATGTATCAGCAAGTAGATATGCACTTCTGTTAGTGTTATGGTAGCTTCATTACTTTCAGTACTGGTAACATGCAGTCTTTTGAAAGATCTAATGCATACCTTGTGCCTTCTTAGAATATAAACTACTACAGCTACTATAACTTTGAAAAGTTGCTTTTTAATAACAAATTAGTTTCGTTTTTTTTCCACCAGGTATCAAGGGTAGGAATCATTTATATAATATTTAAGGAACACTAAAGCCATCCAAATTCTTTCTACTTCATTCAAGACAAAAAACTCACTGAAACAGAAACATGTGCTGCCCCTGGCTAAAGGACACTTTACCTTCATTTCCAAAAAGTTAAAAATAAAGTTGAATGTACATGTGAGCTTTAGCATCACCCCCCTACCTTTAGAGTTTACAATCTTCCATAAGATAGTGACAAGATTCCTGCATGTGAAAAAACCTACAATACTATCCCATTAATGGCCACTGACCCAGTGATGTCTCAAATCATGGAATTGTTTAGGTTGGAAGGGACTTACGGATCATTCCTTCCAATCTCATGCCACAGGAAGGGACATTTTCCACTATCCCAGGTTGCTCCAAGGCCCATCCAACCTGGCCTTGGACACTTTCAGGGATGGGGCAGGCACAGCTTCTCTGGGCAACCTGTGCCAGTATCTCAGGTGCCACCCTCAGACAGAAGAATTAAACATCATGGTTGTCCTTCTGCCTTAGAATACATATTATTTCTGATTTCAATAATTATGTCTCATCCTGAAATCAGAGAGAAATGTATTAAAAACTAGACGAACAGTTTATTTTTCTATCACTGCAAAGCTCTGGCATTATCAGTAAGCAACAAATTACAGGTAATATATCTTACTTACAGTAAGTCTCATTTACACCCCTAAAATAGAGACGACTGATTTTTCAGAAGTAGTAAGCAGTCACACAAAACAGTTCTGACAATTTATGTAGCTTTTCTTAAAAAAACTGTTCCAAAACTGTAGTTGAACACTCTTGATGTCTGGCAATGCAGCCTCCTTATTTGTACTTCAGTTCACTTTGTTATTTGTATGCTCATCACTCTCATGACTGACTCCAGCAGTAATTCTTGAGAATTCTTTGAGAGTCCCAAAGTACATTCACTACTTCCCATGCCAAACAGGAGGGCCTGACATGAGAATATCTGAGTACACTTCCACAGGACTTTAAGAGATTATTTTTCAAGACAAGACTGGATGCTCTTAGTTAGAAAAAAATTTTACCATACACTGAAAAGCTGATACTTAAACTGTAGACACAGTAATCAAAAATTTAATTTTGCACCTGGCTCCTTTTTTTAGCTGAATAAAACTATGTAGTACCAACAAAAGGCTTCTGGGAATACCTATCAAGTCATCACACAGATTTTTACTAACAAAAGTAGTAAACCCACAAAAACTAAACTACTTTCCTTCAAGAATGAATTATGGTGCCAGCTAGTATTTATAGCTCAGCATTAAAATGTTTTAAATTTTGTTTACTAGCAAAGAAATAGGTAAAGACAAACATCATGCTCAATAATTTCCAGCTGAATGGATCTTATAAAGGCCAAAATCTTTTGTGAAGTAAAGTGAAATGTTTTATCTGAAGAGCTCTGGCTATAGCAGTACGAAATTCCAAAGCAGATTTCCTATCGCCAGCACATTTTTGGCTTTGGTATTTCTAAATGCACACAAGATCACACACCAAATGTTGTCCTTTGATCAGCTTATACATAGTAAATGAAATAACAAAGTACACTCTGCCGAGGAGAAATTATTTAAAAGGAACAAAAAATATTTCACCAAAAGCATTGTAATACCCTTGCTAAATGAGAACGTATTCACCAGTCTCAGTTTCATGATTAAAACCTGTAAAATTCCCAGAACAATTTAAATTTTTTTTTCCAACTATCTTGGGCGTAAAGTTCTAGCAAAACACAAGATATGGAATATCTTATAATAAGTAAGATTTTTGGCTGACACTGCAGAACAGTAACACGATGTCTGCAGCAGCACTCTACATTGGAATATGGCAGGGTAGTTCAGATCTGAGGTCATGCAGAGAAATTAAACTGTACTATCTTTGGCTTTTTTTAGATGAACATATAAAAGTTATAATTCTGTTACTTTTTTAGCTTAACTGGTTTTGCCTATCTCTAATAGTAACTTCTTACCTATTGCTCTTCATAATTAGATATCAAAGGAGTTCAGAAATTTGGTATGGAACATCCATTATATCTACTCAGAAACTGAGCTGTAGAAAGGTAAAATGATTTATTCAAGGTCAATTCAATGGGTCAGTGACCCATCTAGGAACAGATACGCTGGGCTTCAAAACATTGTTGCATTTACTAGGGTAACAGCTTCCAACTTCAAGCTCAAGGATCTCTGGGGCTCCACAGATTAAATGTATAGGCTACATTATATGTTATCATTTGCTTTGCTTCCCACAGTTTCTATACATGCATCAGAACATCCCAACCACCCTGTGCTGATAGCTCCTCCTTGCTACTCAGATAATTCTGCTCTGAACTGTCACCCATTTAGATAACTAGAGCAATAGCACAGGGCTAAAGGCAGATACAAATACACACAAATAGTGCTCCTGAGGAGCAAGCATGAGACCTGCCCTGCTCTCTGGAGAAGGCTCCAGGGCGGGCAAAGAACCTACGTGTGTGCACATGCACCTACTGAATGTTAGCTGAGGTATGCTCCAGCTCTTACTGCTGTAGGCAATATGCACATGTTTCTGGGGAAGCAGGATTAGCCAGAAGAAGGGAGAGAGGAAAAAGGACCAAGGCACTGGTGGGGTACAATGTCCAAGGAGATAACAATCTTCCCATACAACACACATACCCCAACACCAACTGGTGTTAAAATTAAAACTGAAACACTCCTGCTTAGTAAAGCACTTTATACTTCCCATATCTGGTATTCTGGACTACCTGAAAACTCAGGAAGACACCTCCACATTGATGGCACAATGCTAAACTGCTCATGAATCATAAAGTAAACAGTTATAATAGGAAGTTTCAAAGAATAAGTAACTATTTGGGATTCTGATATAATCACATAACTTCAGGTGCTTGTAACTTATCCAAGTCCTGTCTATTTTGTGAGGAGAAAAAAGTAAGTAGGAAAATGCCAAGGAATTTATGATGGAAAGCCATGATTCAGGATATTGCTACAACAGTCAACAAACAGTCTCCTAAGGATCTGTACTGGTTCTGGTTGGGACAGAATTAATTTTCTTCAGAGTAGCCAATGTGGTGTTATGTTTTAGATTTGTGATGAAAACAATTGTTGACAACACACTGATGCTTTACTTATTGCTGAACAGTGCTTTACAGACGACCAAGGCCCTTTCTTCTTCTCACACTGTCCCAACACAAGGACATTGGCAGTGTATGAGAAGCTGGAGTGGGGGAGAAATAGCTGGGACAGGCGATCCCAACTGACCAAAGGGATATTCCACACCATATGACATCAGGCTCAGCAATAAACACCTGGGGGAAGAAGGAACGGAGGACATTTGGAATTATGGTCTCCAAAACTGCAGAGAAATGCTCAAGTTCCAGAAGAAAATATCACATTTCAACTGAGTTGCTTTCATCAGTACTTAACTGATGCCTCTGCTGTAAGACATCTTAAAGACTAAAATGTTGATTAAAATTTAGGCATAATGCAGATTTGTCTGTTGCAGTTTATAACAAGCCAGGTGATAACTCAAAAAATTTGCTTAGCTACACTAGTTTGTACCTAATTAAACTGCCTTGAGGATGCTGACATATATGTGCCATGTACATCCTTTTCATTTCACTGAGACACTCCACAGCTGCTAATAGGACCTGAAGTTAGAAAGCACTGCTCATCAGTTTTTACCTTTTGATCAACTCTGAATACCAGAGAAACCTCAAGGGCTTGTTCTGACTTTTGAAAACACTCCCTTCTTAGACTAGAACTTTTTTCTTCAAGTAGTACATCTTTTCTTTCCTTCCTTTCTCTACTATTTCTGCAAGTTCTAATTTTCCATACACCTTCTCAGTTGTGAGCATGTGGCTGATGAAAGCAGAAGTACAAATCATAGTATTAAGTGGGAGAATACTCTTTGCTTCTGAAAATATGATTTTAAAGAATTCTATA
>VZTR01033829.1:26089-36132 GCA_013400775.1 Chaetops frenatus | reverse complement strand
ATTCACTACTTACAGAGCACAAATCTTAAATATTTATATTAAAATTATGCATTTCCCACTCTCAATTTAGGTACATGACTAATCAAAAATAAACTGAGTAGCTTACATTCTTAAATTCTGGACAGTGAATTAAGGGCTGACTCTCATCACTTACTACATCTGTTTGTCTGAGAGATGCTTAGTATGAGAGAAGGAATGTCCTTCCTTAGCTCTTTGTAAAATGGCTGTTATAGGGACATTCAAGTACAAAACAGAGACATCAGAATAGTAATTGTATAAAGTTAATTTCTTTCACTTTATCATTTTCTCTTTCACTAGTTCCTTTTCCTCCAATAATTTGTTTATTAGGTCTTTTTTCCAATAATCATGCTTTTCACTTCATTCATCATCATCATCATAAATAATCCAGTTATTTTATCAGGAGATTTGCCCAACAGAGGTGTCCTTTGTCCTTGTGAATTCAGAGTCACCTGGTTTGGTTTTTTTTCACCTGGGGAATCAAATATCACCTTCTAGGGCTCTGCCCTTCATCCAAGGGCAATGAGAAAAGCCATTCCAGCACCACTTCTGCCTTGGTACTGAGATGGAGTGAGTAGCAGCAAGTAAGAATGTGCATGCTGAGGACATGGCTCTTGTTTTTAGTTCTGTCACTTAAACTCATTCTACACATCACTAACTTCCCCTTGCAAAACAAAGCCTTTCATTTTTTAAAGTCATATTCTTGCCTTTTGTTTTAATCAAGCTGTCCTTCTATCCCAGAATACTCAGACTCTGTTTCTAGTCAGCAGAAAAGAGAACAAGGGATGAAGAAGAAAGCAGCACATCATGCTAGACTACTCCAAAAACCTTGTATAGATTGTCTCCTTTAATGAATAATGAATCACAAGCACAAGCCTATTTGGAAATTCTCCAGCAGGTCATTCCTGTACCCTCAATGACAATACTACTGGGATAAGAAGTTACAGCCAACAATGTCATGGAGATCAAAACAGCCTTAAATAATGTTGACTTCTGTATTTTCAGCTCAGACATCAGCTTTTGGATACAATGAATTGGCACTCAGCAAGAAATAGACCTGTTACAGGATACCACATTGTTTGGTGGGCAAACAACTTCTTCAATAAAAAACCTGAAATAACTTCACTTTAGCCAAATTCTGCATGAAATGCATCAAAAGTATGAGACCATAACAAAAATCTGAACCCTTTAAATGAACAGTCCTCTGTTCTTACCATGTGTGATATAGCCAAGAATGTAACTAATACAAGATGCTTCATACAGGACAACCAAACAAATCTGAGAAGTTAGCAAAAATTTTAGGGAAGCACGAAAATTCACATAACCATGCCAAGAGTTATAAGATATGGCTGGCCTGACTATTTGCCTTCCACAAGAATCTTGAAAAAAAAATAAAAATGCATTTCTCCTAGCCTTCAGTAACTAGTATCACCCTGCACCTCTACTTTTCCTTACCTGTAATCCAAAGAGTTTCTTGCCCCTGAACCATCAGTCCACATTTTTCTGAAACAACTGAAGCAGCTGAGTTCTGTCTAATGTAGATAAGACTATCAGTGCATCCCTTGGGTGATGAGAAGCTGTGAACACTTTGAGAAACAGAACTCCTTGTCTATCAAGCACAAGATGTTTTTGCGTAATGTCCATTCAGACCCTCTCCACCAGTGCCCAGTGTGTGCTGGGAGGTTTGAGCTGTCAGGGTCTGCAGGATGACTTCTGGTTTTGCAGCCCTAGGAGTGGATAAAGACCGAATCTCTGATCCTTTGGTGTTACTGTAACATCCACTGAACAGTTACTTAGACTGCTTTTTTAAAAAAAAAGTGGTTTTGCTCAGGATATATAACATTACCTTTATCTAGACACCTGCCTTTGACTTGCTGGTATCCCTGAAGCACAGTCTACTGTGAAATAAGGAAGACAGGAATTTATACGAAGTAGGCTGAAAATGTTGTTGGCAAAATAATAATAGTAGGTAGGAATTTAAATTACAAAGTTGTCCCTTTATATATCATCTCAACATCCCATGACCACTGGAAGATTTCTCAGGTTTAAATTAATGGGTTTCAATATCTCCCTTTAACATAAAAAAACCTTTAAAGTCTGTGGACTCTTTCTCCCCTCACTTTCAGAGATCAGACAATAAGTAGAGCTCTAAATAAGGCCACCTCTGCCTCTTAGCCAGATAATGCCTTTTAAAGCTTGTGTGGCATAAAGAATACTGGCAGTGGAGCTGTGCTAAATTAAATCATCCATCGACAACACACACAGAATACATTTGAAGATAATGAATCCTATCTTATGATCCTACCAAATAGCTGTGCTTTCACATCCTTTTCTATTTCGACAGTATCATTCCATGCCATGAAAATAAATAAATTCACTCACACACATGAATTATTTATTAAACTTCTTAGACTGATTTGCACATAAAGAAAGAGAGTTATGGTTGAAGTCCACAGTATAAAATCCCTTTTTTTTAGGTTTTATGCTAAACTTTAGAGATTTATCAGTTGAAAACTGCGTCTTCTGGTTATATTTATTGACCCTAATCTAGAAAAAATAACTTTCTCTTAAAGATTTTTTGCTTCTTAGTAATTTGAGCAGCCACAAAAACAGGCAAAGTTCTTTCTCTTTGTCCTCATTTTGGGTGATGATGGCTATCTTTGTCCCACACTGCAGTGAGGTAAGGAAGTATTTATCTCTTCTGATTATCCACTGTTGAATAGAAGTTCAAATCTGGTGCTGAAAGTCTACCAGAGTGCCCATGAATGATCTGCATATTTTACAACCTATACAGCTGATGTAAGAGTGCTTAGAAGGGAGCAGGTGCAATTTCCATCTGTATTTAAAGGATTCTCCATGTACAGTGCCACTGCACAGAGAAAAGGCATTTGTCTCTGTGGTTCTGTGCTCCTTTGCCACAAGACCGAGANTTTCTCTTTGTCCTCATTTTGGGTGATGATGGCTATCTTTGTCCCACACTGCAGTGAGGTAAGGAAGTATTTATCTCTTCTGATTATCCACTGTTGAATAGAAGCTCAAATCTGGTGCTAAAAATCTATTAGAGTGCCCATGAATGATCTGCATATTTTACAACCTATACCGCTGATGTACGAGTGCTTAGAAGGGAGCAGGAGCAATTTCCATCTGTATTTAAAGGATTCTCCATGTACAGTGCCACTGCACAGAGAAAAGGCATTTGTCTCTGTGGTTCTGTGCTCCTTTGTCACAATACCGAGAGACCACACAAACTTCGCAGAAAAGGGAAAGAAGATGGAAACATGGACTTGAAGATTTTTTTTTCCACGTCTAAGACTTCCTAAAAACCCCCACAAAAAATTCTGCAGTTCTATGTGCAAATCTTTTTGCAGTCTTGGAATCAGAGCTCATGTATTTTAAGTGGCATAAGTTTGGAAATAAACTGAAGCCTAACATTGACCAGTGCCACAGGTTGCTGGGGTGCATGATATATAGTGAAAAACCTCTGGATCTTGAATAATTTTCCAATCTGCAGAAGCAAGAGAAATCCAGCCACTTAGGAACAACTGGAAGAAAACCTACTAACAAGTACCTCTCCTTCCCTTTTTCCATTACCATTTCCATTCTTTTGCAGCTTGCTTGTCTCACCATTGCTCTTTACTCACACAATTGTATCTACATTGTACTAAGATTTTATTATTTTATTTAAACTCTCAGCAGTACACCTTCTGGTGCTTTGTCCCAACTAATTATTCATCTTCTATATATCATTATTCTTTGTCAGTTTATCACCTATATATGATATTCCTCAGTCACACAAGGTGGTAATCTCCTTGGGAGGATCAAACCAAAGCTGAAGTCCATGTTCTGCTTTCAGAATCCAGTCAATCTTAAGAGGTCTTGGACTGGATTTCTGTAAACTCCAGCGTTTTAGAATTTCTCCCGGTCATTGGTTAAACTCTTGGGTTAAAGATTTTTGAGTTTCAATAAAAAAAGACAATATCTTCACTATGTGCTCATAAAAAAGAAAGTTCTACCTTCCACTAAGTTATTCTTACTAAGATGCAGTTCTTGGGAACAATTTATTGACTGCTTTTTGGATACTGGCCTAGGTCTCTGGCAGTTTCTGCATCCCTTTATGCAGACCCTGTTACAAAGATGCAACTCAGCCATCTGAACATTTAATTCTTTCCATCTATATGGTATATTATTTTTACAAACACTTCACAGTTGCAATTCATGAACTCTGGAGATTTTCTGGAGTTCCCATGGATTACAAAAAGGTAATTAGGAGAAAGGTGCTAGATACTGAAATCCAATATAAAGAACTGAACAGCTTATTCCATAAAGCTTCTATCCTTCAAGGCTGAATATTATGCATTAGCTTTTCAAAACACAAACACACTAATAATTTACATGGGTTTATAATTGTTAATATTTCTTCTTTTTTTTTTTTCTTCTTACTTTAATACTAAATCTAGAAGAGAGTGAAAATTCTTTACTTTATTAATAGAGGTCACCAAGCTGGAGAGCTTAAGACATAGAGTGAGAGGTGAGACAGACAAAATCTAGTTGGCCACATTCCATTGCAACATTCCAATGAAGCTGTATTTCTTCACGTAAATTTAAATTATGTGTAAAATTTACAATGGCAACAATTTCATAAGGTGTTCAATAAAAATTCTTTCAAGGCAGTGAAGGTCATTTAGACTAGAAACCAAGATATCTATTATCAAATTAGAAAATAATGTACTTATTGAGGCAGCCTTTAAAAATAATTGTTAGTGCTGCAGATTGTTTTAATTCTTGAGTTTCATAAAACAAATTATGAAAGCAAGCATAATATGAAGTTTTTTGATGATAAACTATTTCTATCTTTCACAAACAAGCTATGCTCCTTTTATCAGTTGTTCAAGATGCAAAATGAAACTGGTTATAATTGTATCTGTCACATTATGTATATGACAAGATACCACATCAGGTCAAGCTAAACCAAATTATGTAAGATGAGCATCAAAAATAAAAAATAATCATATCACCTATGGCTGTTTGCAATTATATTCGGCATGAGGTACTCTAATTTCCAAGTGTTCCAAATAGTCTTTCCCAGCAGAAATTAAGAGCAAATTTATATTTCTCTGTACAATTCCCTAAAAATCAATACAAGAGTTTACCACTTCATTTCTCAAGTACATCAAGCATGACTAGCAAGGTATGAACAGTGAAAACTCAAGTTCAGAACACTCTTGTGGTTTTTTGCTGTTACTGTAGGAAAGTGTCAAAACTGCAATTGCATTACATGGGCCTTTCAGTATGAAGAGATCAAAGTGTCAAAAATAATTATGACAAGGATTTTATGTACCTTAAGTACACAGGACCAGATGTCCCTTACCACTTGAGCATCTGAGAATCTCATTTAAGTTGAAAACAAGAATAGTTAATTATAGACTGCTGAAGAAAACAACTGTTAAAGCTAAATTAAACAAGAAGTCAATGAGGTGATAAACTTTGCTGTAAACGAAGGTAAATCTGGAAGACACATTTTTGGAATTTGGGTGGGTTTTTTTTTTTTTTTATTTACATGGTAGCAAATTGAATGGAGGATATTAAATGGCATGAAGACCANTTTCAGAAAGTACTTTCATTTTTTTTTTTTTTTTTTTTTTTTTTTTGGATTACAAGAAAATTCTATGCACTGTGTATTCTCCCCACTTCTGTGGATTGTACTTTTATTATGACCATTATTTTTTCTCTATCTATAGAGGCTTATATATCTATGCTTGTAAAGCTCTGTGCATTGTGAAGTGCTTTCAACTGAAATATATTATAGTGATGCAATCATCATTCTTATAATGATGGACATTCTCAGAGCACTTCCTTTTATCTAGATGAAAACAGTATGACAGCCAAATTGACTTCAATAATGACAGAGATATAACTTTTTTTTTTTTTTTGCATTTGTTAGGCATCAGCTGATGCCTGTGTGCAATACTGAACTAAAATGAGTATCAACAAAAGTTCTGCTCTTCCTCTTGCTTTAGAGTCCCCATGCACCTGGGAGAACTTCTTCAACACCTCCTTTGGGGAGGCTGTGCAAGCCTCTGGATTTGGGAGATGCAGAACATAGAAGGTTGCAGGCTTTCAGCATTCAGACAGTGGTAATAAGATAACTTCTTCCCGTTCTTTCCTAGTTTGGTGTTCTTGACAAAAGAGAAAAGGTAAATGAAGTTCCCTTTCCTTTACACCAAGTCTCAAAAGCAGGAGAACCACAAGTCTTTGGACTTGAGTCTTTCTTTCACTATTATTAAATTCCATGGAGTGATGGGGTGATGTCGTGGAACTGGTTCATCCCCATCCACTGAAAAACTGGCTCCATCAGCTTCCATTTCCTGACATGCTTCTGTCCAAGCAAAGAGAATGACTAAGAAACTTCATACTAGTCAGAATTTCCATTAAAAATTGAAAATGCATGTTTTCCAACTTTACATTAGATTCTACTGAGCACTGAAGGAATAACCTCTTTACTCTTACACACCTGACTAAAGAAATTAAGCCTAAGCAACATATCCATTGTCCAACAAGCCTTTTTAAATACCTTTCAGTCTACCAGTTAGTTTTAATAAAATATACAGGAGGGGGACATTTTTTGAGATCTAGTTCTGAAAGTATCAACTTACACGAGATAGAAAACATTACTGCAATAGAAAACATAATTCATATTAATGCCGAGTTTGAAAAACTACTCAACTACTTTCTCTGACAACAACCGAAATACCTGGGAGAAAGCCAATATGAACACTTGAGCTACGAAAAAAAGTTTTAATTAAAACCACCACTTTATTAAAGATACAACAATGAAAATGCAAGAGAAAACTGCATGGTACACCAGGCAGAGGTCTCCCATTTTTTTAAGGTTGTTCTTGTGTTCTTTTCTGCCTTCATTCAAATAAACCTGAACTATTCTATCAAGTGAATATTTAGAAGAACACAGAAGATGATAATAACAGAAGAAAAATTTCCATGCATTGAGTGTGTTCCACCTCTAAATGCTGACCTGTGGCCACTGACCAAGGGACAGAGCAATTGGTCACCAGCCTCTCTCTCTGTAACTGTTAGATAAAGTTAGGCAAGAAGGACAAAGATCTTAGGATCTGTGACTGTACTGAAGCTAGAAAAGAAAAGATGATGGTATTTATGATACCAGTTGGGGTCCAGATCTGGCTTACAAACCACCTTCTGAACCACTCTGTTCTTATGAACTGTGGATGAGATTTAATCAATAACTAATAGGAAAATTAAGATAGGAGAGAAACTGTGCTACAGGTGAGGAAGTGTGCTGGTTTTGGCTGGGGTAGAGTTAACTTTTTCCACAGTGGCTGGTGTGGGGCTGTGCTCTGGGTTTGTGCTGAACACGGACTGATCATCTAGAGATGTTTTTGTTACTGCTGAACAGGGCTCACACAGAGCAAGGCTTTTCTGTTTTTTTGTACTGCCACACTGCTGAGGAGGCTGGGGGTGCATGGGAGGCTGGGAGGAGACACAGCCAGGACAGTGACCCCAGGTGACCAAAGGGATATTTCAGGCTAGGTGACACCATGCTCTGTATATAAAGTGGGGAAGAAGGAGGAAGGGGGGATGTTTGGAGTTATGTTGTTTGTCTCCCCAAGTCACCCTCACATGTGATGGGGCCCTGCTCTCCTGGAGATGGCTGAACTCCTGCCTGCCCATGGGAAGCAGTGAACTAATTCCTTGCTTTGCTTGTGTGTGCAGCTTTTGCTTTTCCTATTAAACTGTCTTTATCTTAACCCAGGAGTTTTCCAGCTGTTCCCCTTTTACCCTTCCAACTCCCTCCCCAGTCCCACGGGTAGGGGAGTGAGCAAGCAGCTGAGTGGGGCTTTGATGCTGCCTAGGGTGAAACCATGAAAGGAAGACTGAAATATACATAAAAAACTATATGAAAATAATGCTCTTAATTTGAAATTAATGGTTTTTAGACTAATAATATAAAATTGAGATACTTTATTTACATAGAGGCAGAAAACTTCCATAAGGATGTGTGATAATTAGTACCTGCCTATGAACACTTCATACCCTGAAAGATCAAGGCTGAAACTCGATTAGATATTGCTAGTAGCAATTCTGAAAATTTTGGAAGAAAGCTAAAAACCCAAAGAGCCTCTCAGCCTTAAGAAATAAAATTAGAAAGACAAGCCAAGACTTGACACAGAACCTGATGTGTGAATGATGTAAAGTCAATTCTAGACCATCAATTCCTAATCCCAAAACAGGAGGAGCTTTGTAGGCACTAGCAAAGTAACTCAAGGGCTGTTACTGCTGAACTGTTCCATGGTACAACATAGGGAACAATTCCTGCAGGCTATGTGTGAAGAAGAGAATGCCCTGATATATGCCCTGGAGGGCTTTTGCAAGAGCTTAATGATCTGCAAATGTAGGAAAAACGAAGAAAAGTTAGCTCCTTTCTTTTTGTTCCAATTCCTATCATTTTTCACTGTTAAACTCTTCTAATCTCATTTTCTTGAGGAATTTGACGATATTTTTATTTTACCTATTTTCTTTGTGTCTTCAGTTTCTTCTAGCATTTACAGAAAGGCCCTACTGAGATCCAGGTTCAAGGGAGAATTTAACTCTATGGGACTTCTTATCCTGATCCAGGCTGGTTGTCTTCACTCATTATTCTCTTGGGTATGTACTATGCCTTTAAAAAAGGTGAAAATGGGGCAAAGAGCAGAGTTCTGAGACAGCTTCCTTTTTTTGTATCTAATAACTAGTAAGGAGTCTTAACTCATCTACCTTAATGCCTCTCAGATCTGTGATATGTTTTCAGATCTCACAAGCAGGGTAGATGTTTAGTGGAAACAGCTGAAGCTGGTAAGGATAGTGAGGATGCAGAGTGTAACTTGTGAACGTGTGTTCTCTGTGGGTTCTGCTGTCTCCTCTTGAATCTTCTAGATGAATTTCCCAGGAGGAAAGAAAAACTCAACTAAACCCTGCCTTTTTTTGGTACTATTTTCTGCTATCTCTGTGTCTCTGTTGAGCCTAGGAAGAAGGGCTGATGAATAAAGAATCAGAGCTGAGGCAGGACACGTAACACCACAGCCGAGTTCTGCCAGTGATGGTGGGAATGGGGTAAGACGCTGTTCAGGCACCGCACGTGCTGCTTTGGAGATAAGCCATCAGTGACAGATGACTGCACTGGGAAGATCCACAGCATCTCTGTGTCTGTGGGGTACCTTTGTTCAGCACTGCTGCTGCAGTGACACCGTGACTGCTGCAGACACTGCTGTGGCAACAGTGGGTGACAGAACCCCTGGTCAGAAAAAATGCTGTTAAATTATTTCTGGAATTTTTGTACCTAGTGGGCTTACAGTAACAGGCTTGTATTATAAAGGACATTGTGAACTGACAATTGCATAATGCTTATAGCAAAATGCTGTCTTGTAGACAAAGCTCCAGAAGCCAGACTCAGGATCATCATACAGACTAGACACTAGAAAAGAGTCTCTGCCAGTCCAAAGTGTTCTGGGGAAGAGTATAAAAAGTAAGGACCCAAACCCACTGAACATTGAGGGTGCAACAGAATTCTAAAGTTTCATGTTCCCTGAGTAAATTTTGATGATGCTAAAGCACAGTATTCAGAGCAATAGCCTGAATTGTGAGCTGCTATTGCAAAGACTTCACTTCCAATCCTGGTATTTAAAAGTCATGTGGATGTGGCACTAAGGGACAAGTTTTAGCAGTGGACTTGGCAGTGCAATTAATGGCTGGCTTCAAAGGTCCTTTCCAACCTAAATAACTCTATGATTCTATAAAGCAAACTGAGAAGTTTCCAATAGTCTTAGAGAAAGAGAAACTTATTTCTGAGTCAAGGCTGATTGCTTTTTTATTCTTGTTGTTTTTTCCTGATTTTTTCTTTTTCTTTTGCCACTGCAGAACTCCCAAGGGGCATACAAACTCCCAGAAGACTCAGCTGCAGGATTAGGTGTAGCGGTTTCACATTCACCTGCTCGCCTGCTCACACCAGGCGAGAG
>VZTR01033829.1:4236-26084 GCA_013400775.1 Chaetops frenatus | reverse complement strand
AGCCTGAATTGTGAGCTGCTATTGCAAAGACTTCACTTCCAATCCTGGTATTTAAAAGTCATGTGGATGTGGCACTAAGGGACAAGTTTTAGCAGTGGACTTGGCAGTGCAATTAATGGCTGGCTTCAAAGGTCCTTTCCAACCTAAATAACTCTATGATTCTATAAAGCAAACCGAGAAGTTTCCTATAGTCTTAGAGAAAGAGAAACTTATTTCTGAGTCAAGGCTGATTGCTTTTTTTCATTCTTGTTGTTTTTTCCTGATTTTTTTCTTTTTCTTTTGCCACTGCAGAACTCCCAAGGGGCATACAAACTCCCAGAAGACTCAGCTGCAGGATTAGGTTAATTTTTAATACCTGGTGAAGGTATATCTGGTGCAGATGACAAGAAATGTCAAGAACTTCTGCTGCTTGTGATGCAAAGAGCTAAGTCCCTGTCACCAATTTTTTATAGCTACCATGACTTCTGTCAGAGGCTCTCTAACAACAAAACCAGAAAGCATGTGAGGAAACAGTACCTCACATGAGCAGTTTCTGCTCTCTTTTCCAGTGTGTGAAAAGGCATTAGACTCAATATTAGTCTCAGAAGTGGCATTCCTCAGTATCTAACATGCAGCCTCCTTTCTAATCTTGCCAGCAGTAGAAGCAATGGGTGCCATGCATCTTCTCATGACATATTTTATGATGAATAAATTCAAACAAATTATGGAAGTGACCATAACCTGAAAATTTTCCTGCTCACTCAGGAATATACTTTACTCATAGGAGAATACATGGACTAAATATATAAACCATGCTATATCCTCTTGCTTTTCTTGAAAAATACATTCTTTTTTTATCGAGTTTTGCACTCCAGTTTCTATGTGCCTTCATTAATTTATAGAACTTACTAGTTGTAGCGATTCTCTTGAAATACTGCTTTACTGAATTTATGATATGTTAAATGGTCTAATTTATCACTGTCAAGCATGCAAAATTTTGGACATACTATCTCCAATGTAATCTCCATTTTTACATGATTCTTCTTTTAATAAGAATTTATAATGTCTTTACCCATAAAAGCCACAATTCAACAGAAATATGTCAGAGATTATTCTGTTATGTGGTTCAGCAAATATTCTGGAGAGACAAATAGCTTTACCTTTTGTAGGTACAGTTCTAACTCCTTAGGAACTGATGGAAAATTCAGGGAACCAATCCAAACCCCAAGCATTTCCTTTCAAAGTCCTGGCTGTGCCTATGCAGCTGCAAAGAAGCCACAAAGAGCAGCTCCTGTCTGTTAACTCATGGATGTCTTGGGACCATCAGCAATTTTTATGCTCCAAGCACATTCTGGCCATGTGCTCTGTATGTGCCTGGAAGGTTGGTCAGCTGGAGGGAGGTCCTGGCTAGACACATAGACATGAAAAATGCTTCAAGAGCTGCTGCCTAAACCAAGCAACACAAGAGCTGCAGGAATATGGAGGGAGCAGGTGTGAATCTGAGACACTCTGACACAGAGTCTGCACAGGATTTTTTGCATATGCCTGTGTTTACACCTAAATGAAAAGCTTGTGCCATCAAAATGCTAACCTGTATTTTCAGTGATGAAGCAGGTACATAAATGACAAACAAAATTATAAAGAAATATGGCTTCCACCAGAGGGAAAAAAATATTTTTCTATTCCTCTGTACTGTAAAACACATACAGTAGCATTAAAATGTATCCAAAATGTGTATCCTGTTTCTAAATTCATATGGGCTCTGGGACCTCTTCTGGGATGGAACTCCAAGGCCCAAGATCTAGTGCAGAAAATGTCTTAGCCCTCCTCCTATACCATCTGGACCAATTCAACCCCACTATAAGATAGTTTCTTTCCAAGTACCTGCAGAACACTGATAAAAGTGTGTTTGAGATACAATGGCAGATTTTTACTGGTATGACAGAAGGTGTGGGCATATGCAATTCACATTTATATTACAGGGCAGACTGTACCCTTTAAGTGCAGCAGCTATTTGCTACGTAAGCATGAGTCAGCTCTCATTGACTCGGTGAGTACAGATCATCATTTTCTCAGAACTTCAGCAGCTGCAGGATTCTCTGAGTAATTTCTAATGGTGTATGACCTAAAATGGTGTATTTGTCTCCATTTTCTTATGCTAGAATGCACATGGCAATGATGAACAGGATATATATTTCTTTCCAATGCACTTTTCAAACTACCATAACTAGTGTCCATAAGATGGACTAAAGTAGCAATTAGCTAAATAATGCATGTTGCTCATAAAAAGAACCAAAACAAAACCCCAAAAAAACCCCAACAAAAACAAACAAACAAACAAACCCAAAAAAACCTCCTGAAGTTTTCTAAAAGCAAGTTGAATTAAAGCCTTTGTAATCAGTTATTTCATCATCCTGCAGGTTACTCATCCATCAAGCATGAAATCATCATGTACTACCCCAGAAACATAACTTCCCTGTTGAGAATTGGAGCTCTAGCTTACACAATGAGATCTGACCACTCAAATATTGCTCAGCTTTACTCTGCTAAATGGCTGATGGGATATCTTGATTAATTCATGCCAGGTCAATCTAGTTAATTCAGTGCTTTCAACTTCATTAAAGTTCCTGGAAGAGAAGGGTACTCAGCACTTTGAGAACATTGCTCAGCTGGACCAAACCTTTCTAATTTTCTACTAAGGTAACAACAAGAGTCTAGTTCCCAGCTGGTTTTGTTAACATTACACACATGTGCCACCAGACTTAAAGCTGAAGTTACTCAGTTTTATTAAGAACATTTGGAAGCATGCTGATGAAAAAACCCTCTACTTCTACATCTTTTGTAGGAGAGATATATCTTACAACACTGTTCATGTCAAATACAAATTAAAAGGCTTTATGTTGCCAATTTATAGATGGGATATCTTGAATTAATATGGGCAGTACAGATGAAGGACAACTTCTGGTCTCAAACTGCAGAGGCACCACAGACTATTTTCATCACTTCAGGAACTGGTTAAATGCTCCCAGTCAGGCCAACAATTGAACACTCACAGCAGAGA
Source organism: Chaetops frenatus (assembly GCA_013400775.1). Classification (NCBI taxonomy): domain Eukaryota; kingdom Metazoa; phylum Chordata; class Aves; order Passeriformes; family Picathartidae; genus Chaetops; species Chaetops frenatus. Next base: position 23,044 of record VZTR01033829.1, on the reverse strand, counting down.
TGAAATACTAGGAAAACACAACATTCAGATGACTTATGAGTGGATTGTGGTATGTTGTACACAGGGATTAATCAATGACAACACTAGCGACAAGAAAAAGGATAAGAAGCGTGGCATAGTGCTCTTCTTGAAGCTTCATCCCATGATCACTCCTATGTGCAAATGGTGTGGCACACTGTTTGGGAGCTTCAGGGAATACAGGACTTGCATCCACTAGCTGTTCATGCTCATATTTTATAGAGGTTCTAAGGAATACTGCTGAATAACAGGAAAAAGGCAAAAACGTCTCTGTTCCACACTGCCCCCTCTCCCAACAGGACAATTCAAATCCAAAAGATCAGCAGCCCAACCTGAAACGTTCATCCAGACTCTGACAACACTGTCTGTCCTCATTCACATCTGGGGAAAGCTCCTCCATGAACAGCAGCCTGGAGAGTGAGGGATTCCCTTCATGGCTAATATCATTCCACCAGAAGCTATTTTTAGGGATGTACTAAAAGAAATGCTAATTTATCGTGGCATCAGCCTTCACATAGCCCTCACCCTTACACTTCACAGGAGCTGAGCACTGTGGGTAATGTTTAGACAGCATGGGAAGATGGACAGGAATTCAGCCTGAAACAGTAATTAATCCACTTAAGAATGGACTTTCTGGGGCTTCTCAAGGTACCCAGCTGAGGTATAAAATATTCCCTCCTTAAATCCAATTGCAAATACAGTCTAGGCAGGAGGCAAGTGCTTATCTCCTCATAATAGGAATCCTGGAAGCTTTCAGGTTAGGAAAGGAGGTGTTTACTAGGTTATGCAGTCCTGGAAAGTAAATTTGCTGGATTGTTGTCTGGGTTGGTGGGTTTTCAGCCTCCAAGGATTTTAGTGCACTGGATTTTACTTTGGGTCCTAGCATCTGAATACCAGACAGTTCTTTAAGGTTGAGGAAATCAAATTCCCTGACAGAGAGAAAACGTAACCTCAGTCAAATTAACATTCAGTAAATCTGAGTTTTTCAATTTAACCTTACAGTTCAGAAAACTCCATTTAAGTTTATTTATTGTAATTTAATTTCTAGACCAGAGAAGCTAACCATACCCAGCACACAAAAAAAGGTATTTCTGATAGTATTTTCTTTTCATGTTCTGCATTTCTTATATTACACAGATCTATAATTCTGTATTATTATAGTATGGACAGAAGCAGGCCTTACAACAAATCTTTCCAATTTCATATAGCAACCTCTTCTCCTATTATAGAATTATTATAATTGCAACTTCTCCCACTAAACAAGAGAAGTTCCAGCATTATAAATACATCAAGTTCCACAAAGCTAAATTTCACTTCTTTATAAAAAAAAAGAAAATTAATAAAGGAACATAGACCATAAGGTAAGAAATTTCAGAACTGAAAAGAAATCAAAGACTATGTGCACAAGGCACTGCCTCCATATGGAAAGGCATTAAGGCTTCCTGAAAGGCTGTCTTTTCCATTTAATTCTGAAAGACCATAAAATGCATGCACCAATGCAAGTAACATTCTTGTTTGAGTTCAAGACACATGAAAACATTTCATATAGAGTCCCGCACTTAGCCAATAAAACTACAATTGTGTTAGTTACAGTCCAGATGTACATCTTGTTTCCAGTAACACAATTTGTGATGGGTTTAAAAAAAAATAACAACAAAAAAACCCCAAACAAACAAACAAAATCCAACAACAAAACAAACAAAAAAACAACACCAAAACCAAAACAACAAAAAAACCCAACAAAAAATAAATACATGTAGTGCTGGCTCTATGATTATGTAAATGCACAGGTATACTCAGCAAAGAAGATACCAAAGGGGGAAAAAACTACCCACTTATCTTTTTCAGCACATTCTCTCTTGAGAAAAGGCTCAGTAGTTGCCTAGGATTTGTTTTAAGTCACTGAATTAGTAATAGGGATTGCCACACTTACCGATGATCGAGAAGAAGAAAATACATCAGAAGGGAAATCTCCAGCAGATCAGTGCAGAGAACACTGATAACATCCAGTGATAACACCTCCAGCCCTGGACCTGAGCATTGGTACCCGGGGCAAGCTGTGCAGGCTGTGGCCGCAGAGGGAGAGCCCAGCAGGGTCTGATGGCCAGGGCAGCCAGCCTGAGACCTGGGGGCTCTGGGGGAGTGGGGCACTGAAGGAGCCTGGGGATCACAGTGCTGGGGGTGACTGCAGGCTCTGAAGCCTTTGAGGGAGGAAGAGATGGGGGAGGTGTCTCCAGTCTTGACAAGATAACCAGCTGTAACCAGTAACTCAGCTGCAAGCAAGAAAATGTTAAGCACAGAAAGAAGCAGAAAGCCATAAATACTAGCATGAAATCTCAAGAGGAAATACCAGAGAAGCTTTAAGGCTATTCTTACCCTGTAATCAAAGCAAATGCTCCTTCAGCCTCTACCACGAGTATTTCCAGGAAACCTGCAGTCAGTCTTTTGGTGCCAGCATTAAACATCCATCCCATTACACACAGTGCCAGCATGAGTGTGCAAATACTGAAGGCCAAGGGCCTGATCTTGAGGTGTGTAGGTCTTTTCCCACTGACAGCAAAGGAACCTGAAGGCACTCAGCACCTGATAGCATCAGGGTCACTGAGCAGTGAGATGGAAGTTCTGTGTCTGAGCGTGCCCTAGGAAAGATCTCCCGCAGAGCCCTAACTTTGGACAGCTTTTCCTTTTTAGCACAAACGATCTTCTGTTCGGCTCTTTATGGATGTGTTTTAAAAGCAAATATAACTCAATACCTGAGGCAGATCTCATTTCATGCTGTGCTGTGAGGCTGCCTGAGGTGGGTTTAGTTGGGGCATTTTAAGAAGGGAAAAAATTTCGCACTTTGGAGCGTTCTTATTTATAGATTCTGATTAAGATTGTATTATAGTTGACAAACTTCTACAAGCTACACATATGAACTTCTTGCTAAGTAATTTCTCGTTGTTGCTGCTAAACTACTTTGTAAGGAAATTTCCAGACACAGAAGATTTACCCAGAAAATTATCAGAACTATTGCAGTAAATTACCTGAACTTTATTTAGGCACTTTTGAAAGGGCACTTACAAGGGAAATACAGTAAATCCACACTATTGTGTTACTTAACATAATGGGATTGTAGGAATTTTAATCTAAAAGTTAGTTTTTGGTTTGTATGTACTGGTGTCCAGGACTGAGTCTAGATTTTGATTAGAAAAATTAGCCATAAAGAAGAATCATTAGTGCTATAAAATATTGCCATCCCTGTATTTAGGACCAAGATTATTTATTCTGTTCTCATGGTAATCATCTTGTATAAATTTGGCCAGGTATTTTTTTCCTTTTCTTACAAAAAACCCTATTGAAGTAATACTCCAGCCACACTAAAAGATGTCAGAGTTGACCCACTACCAGTGTTTTCTGTAAGTACATTTTAATAATAATTGATAAACCCTAAGTATTTGGACACTCTTACATTTAAGAAGACATCCATAAGGAAGAGTCTATATAAACACTCAACAGTTATTAACACTCTGTCCTCAAACTCCCTTTGTCAAGTACAGCTGTCCTACTACCCACTCACTACAAACAGGCAGTTTAATAAATCCATATGAACAAACTATGGAAACACAATTTGACTGCACAGCTTCCTGACATTTCACAGGCATCTTACCACAGGGAAACAAAAAAAGCATCTAGAGGTCTCTGCCCTAGTATGTATTCTGGCAATAACTGCTGACATCCCCAGAGGTGTCTAATTTGTTAGGTTGCTCTAATGTCACCTACTATGCCACAAAAGTACCATTTTCAGTCCAGTTGAAAAGAGAGAGCCACGTTCTTTCAAAGGAAAAAAAGACTTGGCCATTAACCATCTTTAAGTTATAAGCAAAGTATTAAATATTTAACATAAAGTAATGTTTAAGCCATTCAACCAGAAACTGGAAGAACTGGGTCTAAGTGAACACCTTGAGAACATTAAGCTGACACCTCCCCCCATCTCAGATGAAGCTCTTAGGCTCCCTTTAGGCCCTGTGCAACTCATTATTTTCAAAACTTGAAGACTTGTCACCGCAAACTCTCACTTTGCCTTAAGATACCTGACACAAAAAAGGTAACAAAACCTACTACCTACCTAATTCTCTGTAATTTCTACCACCCTTACTAAACCTGGAATATTGGAGAGTCCAGTAAAGCACCAGGAGTGAACTGCCTGGACCTGCTGCACTGGTAGGTGCAAGCTCAGGGGAGAGCTGTGAGTTACCCCTGCCCACCAGCGTCCAAATTACTGACCTTGTGTTTGGTGCCTCAGTACTCCATCAAAGAGGGGAGACCTTCCAAATCTCCAGATTCTCCAGCATGCTCCTCCCAGCTCTCTTAGCTTCTGCCTGTTTCACAGCTAATCAATTATCCACTCTAAAGGGCTGAGTCTGTCAGTGCCCTCCTGCCTCCACACTGATCTTGCTGCACAACCCTGCTATGAGAGGTGAACACTTGAAAGGTTCAGTAAAAGCAGGACGGAGATAAAGGCTCCATGGAGGGCCAGGCAAATGGAAAAGTGGAATCATCAGCGCTGCAGTAGCAGGCACTGGGTTTATTTTAAGGGCTTCTTAACTCTTACACTGTCAGCAGATCTGTCAGGCTGGCAAGGCCATTGCTGTAGTGACTGCAATTCCCCACTGAAGATGTGCAAAGCCAAGAGATGTAGGGTTCAAATGTGATTTATTTTCCCCTTCAACACTAGAGAAAGCAATACATGATCATTATGATGACAAGGAATATAAACCCACCACATGCTCAGGCTTCAGAAATCTCCATGGTGATGTACAAAGTCCACAGGTCCAGGTGCTCCTCACACACAATCAGAGCTCCAGTATGTACTTCCTGGGACATGCTGGTATCCTGCTCCTGCCAGAGAACAGAAACTCCCACTGGCAAAGCTATCTGTCCGTTCTCTACTGCCATAAGCAGCATCTTTGATCCCTTCCAATGATCACAGTGGCCAGGAGTTTCAGTCACTAGCTTCTGCTGAATGGCATTGCCAGTGAGATGCTATTCATGCAAATATGTCCAAAGACAACAGGGAGCCCTTAAAAATCCTGCTGGGGCTGTCTGAGGATGAGATACTGCAGTCCTTGCCCAGCAGCAACCCTGGACACAGCCCTAGTAACACAGCAACTGCAAGCAAGGGTGATATGCAGACTCCTGTGCACCACCAATATCCTCCTATGCCAGCATGTTGCAACAGCTTGATTTTGCAACTTAAGGCTCACCTGTTTTTCCCATCTTTTCAAGTTCCTGTTCTGGTCTTTTAAAAAGTTCTTTCCCTGTTCCAGTTTTCCTTTCACGTTTTTCTTTCTGATACAAAGACACAGACTATCACTGACTGGAGAAGGCTTGGAGACAAAAGGTTCTTCTTCCTCTGTCATGAAAATGGACAGTAGCTTTGTTGAGAGTTAGACAACCTCAAACTTCCCTGAACTCATCCAAAACACATTTTTAATGTAGAGAAATTCTTGTTTGAGCTCTGTATACACAATTTAGAGAAGCTTGATCCATCACAAGGGTTGTGGGGAACTACAGGGTTACTCAGTACTCAACATAAGGAGCAGCAGCAAATGTCCCAGGTGCCTTCCAAGACCACACGTTTGCCCAGAAAATGCCAGTCATGCATTTACCAACAATTGTTCTTTCCTCAGTACAGCAGCTCTGCTGCAGGGTCAGGTCCCCTCAGACCACACCAAATTCCCCATTTCCCTCTGTAAGAAACTAAGCATTCATCCCAAAACTGCCCCCCAACCCTGGGACAAGTCGCAATTAAACTCCACAGGAGACTGAGGCAGTCATGAAGCTCAGAATCTTCCCAAAGGACACTGAGTACAGAGAACAGCCACATACTGTACAGTGCAAAATCAGCTTTAATTGTTAACACATTTGTTTTCCGGTTTGACAAGTGCAAGGCAACTGTATTAACCTTATATAGAAGAGCCTCTGGCAAGGAGCAGACCTGAAAACCAACCAATATTTAACTCTGTGGATTACCTACCACAATGGGACACCAGTGAGCAAACAGAGAAGACATTTCAAAACAAGGCAGCTGTTCGAGTTGCAGCCAGCACACTCAGAGCCCAGCAGTTGAACTGTCCCATACATATTTTCATACAGGCCACCCTTGTTTACTAGGACCAGATGAGATCAGGCACAGTCTTTCCACACAAGACTGAGAAACTGGCCATCCTTAGTGAGTGAGAGCTGAAGCTCAGAAAAATTACATACACCAAGGAGCACTCTTAGGGCTTTATCCCTCTGGTAGATGATATAGAAAACTAGAACAAAAATATTCTGTGATCTTAAGGGCAACCTGATAAAAAAGTATTTACTGTACCAGCATATGTCTGTTGAAATGTACTAAAAATAGGAAAATTTCTAGTATTTTCTGTCCTGTTATTATGGCCCATCAGTCTGTCCACTTCCTCATAAGATCATTTTATCCAATTTTAATTAGTTACTAGTCTGTGACAGGGTATCTCCAAATGTCAAAGTCAAAGTCAACAAGAACAACATTTTAAAAATCAAAGAATACAGTGAGCATAAGTCCCATCAAAGGCTATGGACATTACACTACTGGTATTGATGAGTTTGCAGGTGCCCCCTCCAAAGCTGCATCACTCATTGACCCAGCTACGAGAGTGGAATTCCTAGACTTGAGAATACAGGGGCTCAAAAGTGAGCCAGCAGACCAGTCACTGTAAGCACTTTCTCTGCTTGGAAAGTGGAGTGGAATGCCTGGGTGTCCCCACTTGACAGGTGATTATGGAATTTTCCAGGAAATTGGCAGTCAAACTCTCATGTCTGATGTGAGAAGTGCCAGGAACTCCTCACGTCCCACCGAGTTCTTCCACCTTAGGGGCTCACAGCTGCACCAGACCTCCACCCTACAAGATCCTGCTGCTGCTGTTCTTGCTCATCTACACTCTTGGTAAGCTTTGTAATGGCCTGGTGGCATCGTACAGGTCTACTGGAGCCAGAAGATCTGGGATGTCACACGGCTGGTGTGCCCTCTGCAGCCTGGACTTCTGCTGGAGAGGTAGAGGGGCACAGGAAAACCCATCACACCGAGACACTCTGCCTGATGACTCTGTGAAGAAAGCAAGGGACAAGGCTGTCACTCCTAACTGTCCTCCTGACCAGAGGTGGGTCAGACTCACACAGGCAGTAACTGAGCAGGTACATTTCCTTCTGGGCAGTCTGAATGACCTGCTCTTCCTCTGAACCAAAAAACTTGTAAAGTGCTAAGCCCAGTTCATGTGAAAGACCCATTTCTCAGGGGCCTGTTTGTCTTTGCCTTCATGTGACTGACACCCCAGAGCTGCCCCCTTTACAATTACCTAAAGGTACTTCAACCTATCCTCCCTCTCCCAAATATGAGACCAAAACCCAGACCCACCAATGTCCTAATCCTGCCTGTCCAGCAGGAGTGAGGAGGAACTTTCTCCTGCATGATCTGGGCTGGGTGCCTAGAACAAGCCCTCCTCAATGCCTGCTGGCAAATGTGTACATCCCAGTCAGAGGGCTCTCAGGAAGCTACGAGGTGGTGATGGCCTGAGAATAAATAGTTGAGTTGTATCTGTGAGCTGGAGCCTGCTGGGAAAAGGAGGAAGGGGAGGACTGGCTGTCCCAATGCAAAGACTGCAGACTGGAGGGTTTCAGGCATTAGTGGTACCTGCTGCATTATGAGGACCATGCCAAGAAAGATCTGACAATGTTTCTGCAGAGGGGCTGATCTCTCACACTGTTGGCACACTCTTGACTATCACACTGCAAGCAAAGGTGAAGTCTGAACCTACATGGACAGTCTTGCCAAAGGTGAAACTCTGTCCTCTCCAGAGAGATGAGAATTGTCCTTTTCCATCCCACAGACAGTCTAACCTAAGAACATGAACTGAATAACTGGAAAATCAGTGAGTTGCATAAAACCCTAATATGTAGAAGCAGGTATCACCCATGAGCAAGGGCAGCTGTACTCAACCATGCAGCCTCCTCCAGTTTTTCTGCCCTGATGTAGCACTGGTGACCCATTTGTTGGAAAATTCCCAGGTAATGAGTTCATTACACAAGTGAGGCTTTGGCAAAGTTGTGGTGCCAACTGCACTCTTCCCATGGGAAGAATACACACAGATGTCCTCTGAGGCCAGTTCATACAGGGTCATCTGTGCCAAGCAAAGTCTTGAAAAAACCAACAAGAGAATGTAAAGACACAGGGGGAAGAGTGATGGCATTTGTCTTTCAGCCTCACAGAAATCAGGCTCTTCCTAGTATTTTTAGTCATTAAAACCTCGACTTGGTCCACAATTATCACTCACGGTACCTCATCTGGGACTTCTAATGGCTCAGAGAAATTGGATATTCAAAGGGTTTGGGTCTTAAAGACCACATGGTAGTGTTCTTGCAAAATGGGGTAGACAGAGCTGTTGCTCTGTGTTCTGTACAATCTCACACCAGTGACATGTCCCATTCCTGCAGTGCTTGTCCACCTTCTGAATTCCTGTATACAAATGCCAAAGTCCAGAAGCCAATGTTTTTGTTAACTTCTGCTTCTATTTCTATATTTTTTAAAAAGGCTAATCGCAGCTGTCATTGTTGCCGAATGAACATCCACCGCCTCGCTGTAGCCTTTAGAAATATATTTATCATGCAAATGCTGGTAGAATTTTAAGTATAGCTGAAATAATGGGTAGTTCTGTAATAGCCTTCCCTATGAGATATTGTGCCACAGTACGCCACAACAGTCCAAAAATAGAATGATTGTTCTCAAAATCAGTAGCACACCCGATACGCGTTGCTCATCTCTCATCACAAAGGACACTTCTGTTTTGTACAGCTGTACTCTTTCTTGCCTAAATCTGACTGGTCACATGCCCTGCTAAATTAGTGTGGTTTTTGGAAATTTTTTTTGTTTGGTTATTTGTATCACTAATTTTGGTTTGGTTTTTTTTTTTTTTCACTATTTTTGGGTACCTAATAATAAAACATCTCTAATACTAAATTATATCAACTGCCTACATGTACCACCTGGAATCCTGCTTCCAGGAGGAACCAAAGGGGATTTTTAGAGGGAAGCAATTAAAAACTGTATATATAGGGACTACTGCAATGCAGGTGCAGAGAGAGCAGTGGGAATTCTCTCCAGAGGCTATCCTCGTGGTCAGCTTACACAGCAACTCATTGGCAGGTCCTTCATCCCCTTGAATTGCTAAATTTTTTTTTTCATATTTTACAGATTATAAAATCTCTTGAAGTGCAAACACGATGCCTCTTTGGATGACTTCATACTGCAATGAGTTTCACTGTATGAGACTAAAAGCTGCCAAGCCTTTTACAGCTCTGAGAAACAGAACTCTCGGGACCCTCTGGCATGTGCATCCTAGGAAGGGATGGACATTTTGCTTTGCATACTTGGCTTGTTTTCCTTTTAGTGAGTATAAGATTTTCATTGCATAGGATGAAGAAGAAACTGAAAATACAAACTTCATATTTTTGCTTCTTTTTTTGGCTACAAACAGCCAGACACACTCTGCCTGAAGTTAAGTGGAGCCCTCTCCGTTTGATGGGAGCAAGAAAGACACACAAAATACCAGAGAATAAGTTTTTAACTCTATCAAATTTCCCATGCAATGTCCAAAGCTAGACACCACGTGCTAGAGAACTAGAGGTGAGATAGCTGCTGCAAAGCAGAACATTATCAGAACTTCTCACTCCATGCAGGCCTGAACTATGCATCTGTGACTGCTTAAACACGGATTGTACATTGTAAGGCTTACTGACTGAACAGAAACCACAGAGGGTGCCTAAGTAGAAATAAATTAATTTCATCTGCCTCATTATTTTTACATCTAAACCAACATCAACAGATTTAAAAGAAACTATGCAATCCTTATTTTTAAAATTATTTTTTATGTATTACAGTAAAGTGTAAGTTATATATTAAGAAATTGCCATATGTTAAAAACCAACCAGCTAACTTTCACAGAAATGCAGTCTATCCAAGAACAAAACTTTGGAAATAAAAACTTCTAATTAAAGACCAGTTCTCAAATATTTTATGTACCCTTAACTCTCACAACTTCCATAAAATTTTGGGTGTTCAGATTAAGAGTATATTCTTTTGATTCATTGACATATCAAGTTTAAAGTTGATAGGCATTTTTGGCTGCAGACAGCCTTCATGAGCAGATTTTTTTTCTTTCTAGAAGAATGCTTTGATGTGCTGCTAATAAATTAGCCATTTAGAAAACTGCATTTTAGAAATAGCGTACATAATTAGCCATCCCTTTTAGCATCCTGCCACTCTTATCATCTATGTAATTTCTGGTATATGGTCAAGAATCAACTACTGAATTGCAAAATGTAATTAAACAGTTACAGTAAGTTTCCAAAATGAATATGTGTTACGAAAAAAAAGATATCGTCATAGGAAAAAATGCCTAAATCGACCAGGTCTCAGCCAATCAGGTGCATTCCAATTGTAAAGAAAATAAATGGGGACACTCCACACCCACACAAGGCAGTTTTTGAGCTCATTTTTAAGCACTTCACAGTTCTATACATAGAAGACTTTCAGCAAAAAATATTTTATGGTGTCATAGAAAGGAGTTTCACTAAGTGGCATGGCTATTCAGGTATCATTATGGACTGTACAGTATTCTGCACAAAGCAGCCCTGAGATCAAGGCCCATAATGATTGCTGCTGTGTGAAGAATGTTAAGGAGCTTATTGTCTATGGTGTGAATTCAGTCTGCATGGCATTTATGCTATTAATTTTCTTATAAGGTATTCTACCCATAAAAAAGATTTGGGCATGAAACTGAACCTAAATCCCAACACCCATACAATTCTTCATGTGCTTTCAGATTGCAGCAGCAGTATAAAACACAGCTTTGTCCAGTAAGGCTCAATTTTCCTGAAATTCTAAGTTTTTTCTATGCTGCTTATTTCTCACAGTGAAAAGACACTGCATTCCAAAATCTGACCTAGTATAAGCCTGAGCACTTAGCAGTTCACAGCAGAGTTACAAGAGGTTTCACATTTGCTGAAAAAGAAGAAAATTCAGAACTCTCCATATCTATATAATTCTTTGTGCTACTTGGGAATAATGTGGTGCTTAAACAGTAATCATAACTTTGGAGTAAGAACTGACTTACTTGCTATAACCTCAATAGTTACATAAACATGGCATGCCTAGTAAACTGTGCAAAGAGTGTTAAAGTATGGCAGTAATTTCCCCACCCCACAAGTCCACCAAGCAGCTGTACAATGACCATCCCCCTATGGACAGTGGCTTTTGTGCCACTCTCTATAGATCTGTTTACATAAACCCCCAACTACAGCAAACGTACAGCACGGTCAATGAGCTTACTGTAAATCTTAATCCAGGTATGGAATGCTAAGAGGAGTCATGTGCTGTCCCCAGGCTGATTATTTACCAGATTCAGGAGATACCAGCCATAGAGCAAGGCTAATTCACCACTCTGGCCAGTTCCCCAGCATTCCTGCCAGACCACATCAAATGGAGCAGATGATGATTTATCACTGCTTCATTTAGTAAGGACTCTCCAAGGAAGACCAAAGGGATGTGAAAGATCACTGATACATTTGGCCACCAATGGCCAAGGTTCTGTGTAACTCTTCATCTGACCTTACAGTCAGAGAGAAACTCACCACAGTGAATGACAGCGTGACCTCAGTTCACACGGAAGTCACAGAACCAGAGCAATGGAGCTGACTGAATTCTGACACATCTCAGAGGAAAAAAGGATTGCTGAATGATTTCACTCCAATTGCGAAAGGCAAAAATTCCGACTCACTAATCAGAATTAAACTTTGCAGTCCTTGCTAACACCCAGAAAGGTTTAATCTTAAACATATACTTCTGATACTTCTTTAGTGATATACTAAAAAATTATAATAAGAGACAAGAGCCACAGTTTAGATTTCCCCACAGATACTGTGTTATTTCTGTCCATGACAAATTACATTCAGCAAATTTTGACCTATTGCCAAATAGCAGAAGAGGAACCACCTACTAGGCCCAATTTAGTAAAACACTCTTTTGTTGATTTACATGTAGAACAGTGGGTTGGATGGTGATAAACATTTAAGTTCAGGCTTTTGATAAGTTCATATACCAAACAAATTATTTAACTGCCTGAATAAATGATTCAGAATTCGAAGAGCTCAAATGGGATGACGCCCCCATTGTATGTGATAACTGTAGCAGAGTCAATGACTTCACTCTCTAAGGACAAAATTAAAAAAATTACACAATGAGAATTCAGACCAGCCTGCATTCAGTTCTTCACAGTCATATAATTTTAAAAGGACTGTGTAGAGTGATTCTTATACCATATAAGTGTGCCAGGAATCTGGGCTGAAGACATCAACTTACAAGATAGTAAATTACATTTTAGATCTCATCAGGGAGAAGAGAATTTGTGTCTTGGGCCTCCCACTTTCTGGCAAGGGATGTAGTCATTAGGCTATTACATATAAATGATACAGGCTAATGCATATACATACAAATACACACACATATATATGTAAATGCCACCTTTTTTCAGGTATCTTTTGAAAGGACTGGGGTTCCTAAGTCCCTCTTCACAATGCAGATGGTAACTTTAGGGTAGTAAACTTCCGTCTCAAGGACCGGTAGACCCAAGACAATAAAACAGACTACTCCCAAACTGAAGGAGAAAGCAGGGAAATAGGAACAATCAGACATGTTCCAGAAGGGCCCTGCGGAGCCAATTTTGTATCTTATCTGAAAAGTCAGAGGAAAAAACCCCACAATATCTGAAGCCCTAGTTATTTATAGTTCATGTTTACTCTTGAAAGAAGAGTAGAATAAATGTGCTGAGTATTACTGTGGTAAGACATAAAAACGTTACTTGTTGTATTGACACATGCTCTAGTAAAACCTTTAGAAATGCAAATAATGCTGCTAACTCTCTCTTATTTATGTTTCTAAATCACTGTACTGCTATCTGCCATATCATCCTTCATGCCTAAGCACTTTCTGAATAGCCTGCTTCTTAAATTGCTTTTTATAGATTAAATAACTTTTCCCAGCAAATCACATCCTTTTGGTACATAAGCCATGCAAATGATGCCCAAGGCAGGTAGGGTGCAGAACAGATGGAGTTGGTATTTCGTGATCACAGTTTAGCAACACTGAAGTTCACACTCCCATCTTCTGCCACTGGATGCTGTGTCTGACCAACCCCTAACCCCACCCACCCACCTGTCCATACAGCCTTTTTGCCCTCTGCAAATCCCCACTATTCTTCAAATCTCTCCCTATTCCCTGTATTCTTCCAAGTACTCCTTTGGCCACATTTTCTCTTCTTCATCTCTTCACTCCTAGCCATTCTTACTCTCCATGAGTGGCAGACCCACCTACTTGTTCCCTTAACTACTATCCTCCCTTGTATCCTCTTCTGTATTCTTTGACCTTGATGAGCTCAGACATGGGAAGGTAATCGAGACCTACTCTCTACACAGCTGCCTGCAGGGCTGGCCAGCCAGAAGGTGCATCTATGTGAGCTATGATATCAGATCAGGTCTCACATTATGCCCCAGGATAGCTGAAACCTGCCATATGTCTGCATGTTGCAAAAAGCTGCTCAAAATGATCAGACATATCTAAGGAGGGAAAAGGGCATCTCAAAGCATCCTACTTTATCCAGCTAAGACCTGCAAGGCTGAAGTCCAAGACATCACCATCACTAACCCAAGAATTACAGCATGGGTTTTCCAAATGGTCTGACAGCTGAATTCCCTTCACTTGGATGAGTGGTTATTGCCAGATACACTCTGTCCTTTTGGAGAGAACATGGCCTTTATCTTTTCCTTTTTTCCCTTTACCAGCTGTGGCATTTGAATGTAGCACAGCAAACTGACTGCTTCACTACCCTCTCAAAAATGTAACTGGGGAACTGTGATTAAGAGCCTACCTAATCTTGTTGACTCATTAATTATTTAGTCTTCTAACATTTTTTCTTCCTTTTCCTACCATACTTCACAGAATTGCCTATGCATAAGTAACTTAAGTCCCCACTAATGGCCAGGTTACTAATAAAGGGCACCACTTAGCAATGACATAATTCTGTTTTCTGATAGATGGCTCTTAATATGCAGGGGTTTTTTTCCACTGAAAAAAATGTTAGATATTTGACCTATGCCCTTTTTCCCATTGCAGTTGTTGGAATGGTTACTTTCACATATCACACTCATGACATTGAAAGTCACTGGATCTCACACACACACACACACACATTCTGGAGCATCCAAGTAAGGAGACAAAGTCTGGCTTCACAATTTATATCCCTGTTCACACCGATTTATTGCCTAATTGACCATAAATCCTATCACTCTGTGTGGCTCAGAATAAGAAGTGTTATAGTTATACTAAGTGGTGGACTAAAAAAGGTGATCTAATGTAAAAAAGACTAGTGCATGGATAACAAGGTGAGCATTCAAACAGTGCTCAGAATTGGCAATACCATTCTGGCTTCATAAAATCATTAGTGGAATACTGGGCTCAGCTTTGGTGCCTGTATTTTAAGCAGCTGTTGATAAACTAGAAAGAGTTCATAAGGAGCTACAGAAACAACTGGAGACCTGGAAAATGGATATTACTAAATAAACTTCAGGTATGTATTTTACACATAAAAGGTTAAGAAGCAACTTAGTTTTCCTCTCCAGTTTTAAGTATGAGGATATTTTTGAGTTAATTCTCATTCAAATGCCTAACAAAGTTCAAAAACTGGAAGCTGAAGATAGAAATATACACTAGAAATAATTAAGATTTTTTAAGAGTGAATAATTAGCTATGGAACACTTCACCTATCACAAATTTCTCATCCCTTAAGGTCCTTAAATCAAGAGGGTGCATATTTCTAAATGATATGCTTGAGCTACAAAACAACATACAAAACCTCCAAAACTTATGGCCTTCATTAAAGAATCCATCCATTAGAAATTATATGGAGAGTAAGAGGAGAAGTCAATTGTGATGGTAATGGTCTTGCTAGACTGAAAAACTGCAAATCCTGAAATGAAACACAGTAGAAGATGTAATGTAAGTAAAGCTAGACTCAGCTGAACCTTCCCTGATAAATCCACACATCCAGAATCAACGCCCCTGTGACTCCAGGCATGATGTTCCACAGTCACCCATCACTGAGTTACTGAGAGTAACCTTCACACACAAATTAGTATTGTTACCATACATCATATACAGTCCTGAAATAAAGTGAAGGAAATGAGAAAATGATTTAAAAGTAGCTCTGAAATCACATAATTGGCCAGAAAAAATTAAAGCTGTTTCTGTTAAAGGTGGACCATATATTTTCTGTGCATTTTTAAAGGGAGATGGAAGAATTGCCCACTCCAATTGCTTCTTCATCCCAGACTGAAGCAAACATTTTCATGCCTCCCTTGGCACCCAAGAGTTACTGGTTAGAACTGAACAAGCCAGGATTGCAGACAGATGCCTTGAGAGCATAGGAACTGACTTGCAGTGATCTCTCTCTGCCCAATAATGTGACTTTGCAGACTTAGGCTCCTACCAAAGCAAGGGTAGGGTTGTGCTACAACACAGGATGTCTGACTGTACTGCAGACTGTATCTGCTTGTCACTTGTCAGGGGAGAGGGCTTGTCCAAGAGACAAAACCTCACAGGAGCTCGAAGTGGCTCACAAACACAAACCAGGACAGCTGCTGACTTTACCACATGCTGAACCAAAGGCATACCTAAGTCCTATGTTTTAATTTTCCTACAATAATCTTATAGTATGGCTCAAAAGGCAGGTTTTGAAAGCAGAGACAAGTGCCTGAGTATTGTCACCCTTTCCCATGTTTATGGAGGAGATATTCAGATAATAACTCAAAATCTTCCTCTCCTTCTCCTCCAAGTACAAAGGATTCTCTTCTGAGCTGTCTTGCTTTAACATAAACTTACAGCAGCATGTATACAGCTTGAAAAAAATCCAGAACCAAGCAACAATAAAGGTCTTACAAAAATACAGCACTGCAGGCATGGTTCTTCCCTGGGGAGAGGATGAAAGAACAACATGTGACAGATGTTTGTCATGTCATTTTATATAGTATTCAAATGCACTCAGAAACAATAGTGATGAGAATGGTATAAAAACCTAAAGAGACCAGACTGAAAAGAACTGTTACAAAAATAACTCTTGAATAAGAACAAAAGGAATTAAATATAGAAAGGCCAATAAAATGGTTTTAGGAAGCTTTGTTTGGTTTTTATGTCAATTTAAAGAAAAGAATAAAGTCTCTTTTCAGGAGTCTCTCAAATCCCAAATTTGTCTCCATTATCTGCTGACTCAGAGACTTCACAAGACACTCTGGCTGGGAAACTGCAGGAGTTGCTTCCGACATAATACAGCATTGATGTACCCCTGAAGGATGTAATAGCACCATGAAACAGACCATCCTCTTTGCCTGCAGGGTTTCCAGCTATTCTCTTAGGCTCCTTATTTCCTCCCTGCAGCCAAAACCTCATTTTCCCTTATGTAAAACTCCCTTCTATACCAGTTTTATAAACAAGGAGATAAAAAAAATAAATAAATTATCCTCTGGGAAAGTAACTTAGCAGTGAAATGTCAGAGTGTAATGGATACCTGATCACATAGGAATAAATTTCAACTATGAAGTGCAAGGAGAAGCAAGACACTAATCATTCATTCATTCATATAAATATGTATGGAGGCAACCTACAAATCTGTTCACCCAGTTTGGGCAATATGTATTTTAGTATGCAAACTACTGCACAGTGGTTGCATATGCTCCTATGGGGAAGATGGCACAGATGCTTTGATTTTTCAGGCTGCTGCTGTTCACTAAAAGACAGTGAAAACACCATTCTTAAGTCTGAACTGGTTACTGGTATTCTATTCTAGAAGTGAGATGCTTAAATCATTCTTCAAACTCAAGCTGTTAAGTAGCTTAAGCAAAGAAAAATCCTGTATAGATTTTTTAATTTATGTTCGGGTATTGAGATTCTGCAATAATTAGATGAGGAGTTATCTTCAGTTTCAAATAGTTCGACCACAAATGTTAAAAAAAAAAAGAAAATTAAAATTCAGCTTACCTATAGTTCCTAGAAAAAACCCTCAACTATCACCATCAACTTTTTTCCTCACAGGGGCTCAATGTCCATGAAGCACCACTCTCTTCACACAACAGCCTGTGTGCTTTGATCTCAGTAGAACCATTTTCCATAACCTGTTTCCTGCTTTAAGAACATACTTCCACAGATTTCCCTGCTTGTGCAAATGTAACAAAAGTTTTACAGTGTAAACAAAGGCCTTATGTACAGCTCTAAAGAGATGGCCTTCCCTAAAACAGTGGGACACAACACCTGGAAAAATAGGACAGAGGAACATGTAGTGAGCTAACGAGCTGAGGTAGAGTCATGGTCTGATCAATGTGAGCAGAGACAGAGAAACCACCAAGCCCAAACCCACTCCCTGTGCCCCCGGCCTGCTGTTCAGAGGTGTTTGGATGGAGGAAGGCCCTGTGGAGGGCCACTACGTTGTCTGGGGTTGGTGAACTCCTGAACATCACATCTACTGCAATTCTTCAAAACAGGAAATTGTCATTTTCTCTTTAGCAACAGGTACCCAGGTAGGGAAGCAAAAACACCAAAAAAAAACCAAAACCAAAACCTCTTTATCAGTCATCTTTAAGGGAGTAGGGCTGCTCCAACCAACAAGCCAAAAATCTGGAAGTTGGCTGAGTGACAGTTTTTTCCTCTCTCCTGCATCCATACAGCCTCAGTGAACAAGCCAAGGACAGGAGAGGACACCCAGTCAAACCATTGAAGAAAAGACCCCCTCTGCATTTAGAAGAGGAGGTCCACTCCACTTTTCTTTAATACATTTAGGAATTAAAACTGGTTGATCTACATTCTGACATTTAATCAAGAGCATATTTAGGCTAGAATAAAAGAAGGCTTCCCATTCATAATCCCATATTAAAACATAAAGAGTGTATAAAGATCCAGCTGGCAAGCAAAATTTTCCTGAGTTCCTCAACACCCTGAAGACCCTGCTAGCCGCTTTTACACCTTTCAACACCCATTTTTAGAAACAGGGCTGATGGTCTTTGGTCAAGTAATCAATTAATTGAGGACTGCAAGATCATACCCTGATTTTGGAAGACTTCCTTAAGCTCCAAGGGGATTATCTCTTATAGTTGCTATCCGAAGTGATTAAGTCACATGATTCTGAGCACATCACAAATAAAGAGACCAAATCTGCTTTTCTTTTGTACAAAAGACTTTTCCAACAAGTGAATCAGCACGCAATGAGGTAAATTTTATCCTCAGTGGTCAGACAGGAGTTCAGAGAAAGGGATTTTTACCATCCAGTAAAAAAATTATTAAATTCAGTCAGACATAAGTTCAATCTCTGCTCCTGTGCTCTCTTTACTGAAACTCACTTGAAGTACTGTCATGAGTTTGTTCCAAACCGGGCAGAAACACCATTTAATGTAGCGGTTTCACATTCACCTGCTCGCCTGCTCACACCAGGCGAGAGTGCAGTGTAGTGGTTTCATGAGAATAAGGATTAAGAGAAATGCAAAACAGGCCTAAACTTCAAAGATAAAAATAGTTTATTAACAAAAACCAACAAAATCAAAATCAACCCCCAGGTGGTTTCTTCTTCCTCCCCAGCCCCCCACCCAAGATGGTTCCTTTCTCCCACCTCATTTATCTTCCTTTACCACCATCTTT
>VZTR01033828.1:85865-109867 GCA_013400775.1 Chaetops frenatus | reverse complement strand
AGTTGTTTTGATGAATGCTTTCACCCCCTTTTTTATACATAGAAATAAACCAACTAAAAAATAGAAACAGAAATTTCCAGGGACAGAAAAAAGAAATTTTAACAACATTTATAAGCATGTAAGAGGGAAATAGAAAATATTTACTTCCATTGGATAAGCTGCTAAATATCTTCTTTGCATATTACCTTTGGAAATTGAACTTATGGGCCCTATGGTAGAGAACTCTTTTATTGATTAGTTTGTTTTCAGCAACGTAAGAGAATCATTTAGGTTGGAAAAGACCTCTTAGATTAGCAAGTCAAGCTTTGACCACATTGTCAACCAGACCATAGCACCAAGTGCCATGTCCAGTTGTTTCCTCAACACTCCCAGGAATGGTGACTCCATCACCTACCTGAGCAGCCCATTCCAATGCTTACCCACCCTTTCAGTGAAGAAATTCTTCCTGATGTCCAACCTGAACTGCCTCTGGTGCAGTCTGAGGTCATTTCCTCTTGCCCTGTCAGTATGCCCTGAGAGAAGGGACTGACCCACACATGAGTACAGCCTTCTTTCAGGGACCTGTAGAGCGTGATAATGTGCACCCTGAGCTTCCTTTTCTCCAGAATAAACACCCCCAGCTCNGTACAGGCTGGGTGCCATTGGCCTTCTTGGCCACCTGGGCACACCCTGGCTCATGTCCATGCCCTGGTCCTTCTCTGCTGAGCCACATACCAGCCACTCTGCCCCAGCCTGGAGCTGCACGAGGTTGTTGTGACCCAGGACAGGACCCAGCACTTGGTCTGGTTGTACCTCACACCGTCAGCCTCAGCTCATCAATGCATCAGTGCAGATCCCCCTGCAGAGCCTTCCGGGCCTCCAGCAGATCAACACTCCCACCCAGCTTGGTGTCATCTGCAAACTGATTGAAGGTCCTCTCAAACTTCTCATCCAGATCATCAATAAAGATATTAAACAGGACTGAATCTGATCCCTTAAGGACACCACTAGTCACCAGCTGTAACTCCTTTCACCACCACTCCCTAGGCCTAACCATCAGCCACATCTTAACACAGCAAAGAGTGCTCCTGTCCAAGCTGTGGGCAGCTTTTCCAAGAGAACACTGTGGGAGACATTATCAAAGGCTTTGCTGAAGTACAGTCAGGCTACATCCATAGCCTCTCCTGACAAGTTCATCTGGTCATAAAAGGAGATCAAGGAACCCCTGCCTTTCTTAAATCCATGGTAGCTGGGCCTGATCCCTTTGTTGTGCTTACACTCAAGGCAACCTATTCCATGACCTTCTTGATGTCAATTTATTTGCTTTTTAACATGGTCATCATGACAACTATCTCAAAATAAAAAAAAAATTACTTCACAGTCTATTACTTATTGCGTTTATATGGGTCTTTAGCTTCATTAGCAGAGGGATTGTTTTGTTCTCAAAGCTGGCTTGGGCTATGTACTCACAGCCTAACCCAGGTGTGAAGAACTACACAAACCCAAAGCATTAGCTGATGTGGTGCAAGGATGAACTTTAATTCCATTGTTATGCTCTATTCATCATCAATAATAAGGTTTCTTAGTTTCCAGGCAATTTTGCCACTGTTCACAAAGAAAAGATGGGAAAGGGGACTTTACTTAAGAGACAATTAACCTAGAAAGGCTGTTGTGGCCCAGGTCTAAAGTACTTGGCAGAGCCTGAGTTCAGCAGATTTGATGAAATGGATAAGGACTCCTATCCTTCCCTAAGTAGGATTGCTCTTGGCATGACAGGTATGAAATAAAATGTTCACTAAACTTTTTGATCAAGACTGAAACATCTGGGCTTTCATAAAATAAAAGTTCCCAAATTATTGTTGTGTGCAGTAACTTCATTAAAGACTGCATCTTTTTCTCCTCAATGATTTGGAATATTTAATTGTAGCAGGGATGTCTGAGGTTTTATCTTATCTATTCTGAATCTCACTGGATTTCTTAAAAAAAATTTAGTCTCTGACCTTCCCTGTTTACTTGTCCCTGTTCAAAGACGAAAAGTTTTTGGGAAGAAAGTACAGTTAAACAAACATGGACAGGTAAAGTAAAGTTGCCAAGCATCCACACACTTTATTCCTGAACAAGATGAGGGAGTCAGAAAATTTGCCAAAATATTTACTTTTGAGATGCAATACCCATGTCTGATTTCAGTGCATTTTGGGAAACCAACCATTGACCACAAAACCAAAAGGATCAAAAATGACTATAGTCCAGATGTGGGTTTTAGTGTGCATGGTAATGGACAAGCTCCTTGGCAGTGCCCCAAGGGCCCCATCAGCCCTCACTACTCCTGCCCAGCCCCTCCAGGCACCACCTGGGTCCCAGGTCCCCAGTTCAGCTGGCCTCCAGCTCCATACAGCCCTGCCTTTCCCAGCCACAGGCCCCCCGAGCCAGCCCCAAGCCATGAACTGATGTCCCAGCCCAGCCTGGCCTCAGCCGGTCCCTGTCCCCAAGGAGGTGACCAATGCCCAGGGCTGGGCTGCCCCCTCCTGCCCTGCTCCATGGCTGGGGTGATGGGAGACCTGTTGCCCTGTGGTGCCCTCATGCTCAGAGGAGATCCCCTTCAGCTGAAAGCTGTGTGCTTCCCAAAAAAGATTGGCAAACACGCCTTTGCTCCCAGCACATCTTCAGGCAAATGGGATTTTTGGCAGAGGAGTTTCAGGAGGAACAGGCTGAAGATTTGGGTCTGTCAATGGTCACGTTTTCCTCCAACAAGGGAAGCCATGGATCTTATGCAGCCCTTGCTGCCTATCTGAGGTTAAAATGGATTCTTAAAAACAACTTTACAAATTAATATTGTCATTCTCTCAGTCTGTCATAACTTTCACTTGATCGCTTACAGAACACATATGCACCACTTGTTACCTGTCTTTGCTGTAGAACAGGGTGTAATTGTTTGGAAGTCCTCCATCCGAGCCAGGCTTCCACCAACAAGAAAAGGTTTCCTTTTCTAGAGAACGACATCTTACTATCTGAGGTTTTCCAGGGTATGATTGGCCTAGGGAAGTGCAAAAATCCAGCTTGTTAAATTAGAAGTCAGCAATGCTTTTGGATGCTATTGTTGAATGATAACTCCACCAAGGAATCCTTTTTTGAAGACAATAAAATTACATGAAACTGTGGACTGAATTGAGCAAATAATTCTGCCTGGGAAAAGGATCAATATTGTCAGAAAAGTAAATACATTTTACCTCAGACTTCTGAAATAGCTGATAGAATGATTTTGCTTTTTAACATGAACATTTTTTTTAACCAAAACTCAAAATTGTATATTTATCTCCAAATTAAACTACAAAGATAGGAAATAAATATATGACCTTAAGAATTTTTGCCCATAAACAATAAGTTCTTTTTTTTTCCAGATAATTTTAAGCTTAAATTTCACCTTAAACTTCTCAACAGAACTAAAATTCCCTTCTTTGTGCATATTTAGGGTAAATTATAGGTCAGCCAATTATAAAAGGAAGGAAATGAATGGGCTAGATGGAATTTTTTGGGTACTGGCAACCTGAATGTATTCATTAATTATTCAAATATTCTCTGTTAATCCAAATACATTTAAGAGTATTTATTGTTAAGACTACTTCTCATTAGTTTACACCAAGAACACCAACCAGACATTTACAGTCATTTTAAAAAAACAAGCATGTGACCTTTCAACCTAGGCTTATCTTTATTTCATTAAAGTTCCACGTATATTATCTCAAATAGTGTAACTATTCATAGGCTAACTCCCAAGAAGGTGACAGACATAAAGTGAATACAGGAGTGGAGTAAGTGCCTTTCAGTATTGCCACCAAACAATCCTTAAATTAATAGTGTAAAAAGAAAAGACAACTCCAATTATTTTCAAAATTGCCATATCAAGCTCCAGAAGAAAGTAATTTACATAGGTACATGCTGCAGTGGTGGTCAGGATAGATTTGGTACAACCTCAGACTTTTCTAAAGAAGGTGTCTAAAGGAAAAAAGAAGTGTTTCAGGAAGTGTTGTACTTACCAGTCAGGCCTACTGTAGTCAGAGCAAGCTGCAAAATCATTTGAACTATTGAAATGAATCTTTGTTTCATGATGCCTGTCTCTCCTCAGGAGGAAGTATCAGATCAAAGGCTCACTGAAAAACACGCCATCATGCAACAGTCAGTAACAATGATCAGCATGCAATATGTATCACTTGACTTGATCAAAGTCCTTTTTTAATTGCAGCTATTTGATTCTTGTTCTCTCTCAAAAAGGTGAGGCAATACCAACAGTTCCACTTCGGAAGCTGAAAACGTGAATCTCAGAAAAGCAGGTAGGTCTTCCCAGAGGTCTTTGAATGGTTAGTACTGCTAGGATTACAATTTCTTAGCATTAACAAATCTTGCATATTTCTTTGGCATTTTGGGATAATGGGTTCTTATCTTAGAGTTCTAACTCCTAGATTAATTAATTAACCTAAGAAAGAAGCTATTTAGCAACAAAAATATACTTTTATCCCTACTGATGCAAAGAAGAGGTCAACATACTTGAACTCTGAAAGTCCTGAAAACAGAAGGCAATTAGAAATGCTCAAACATTTATTTAGAAGTTTATGAATTTTGATCCAGTCTCAAAACTTCTCAGTATTGGGACTGTCAGTGTTGAATTCAGGATCACTTGAGCTGAAGAATGCTACTCTTTCAGAGCATTCAACTAACTGTTTTTAGCGCATTCGATTTTGTAGTAAATGTCAGCTGAAATACAGACACGCAAGTGGTCACCAGCTGTGACCAAGACCCAGTCCCCGCAGTGGGCTGACACCACTAGATGTCCTCAGAATTCAGGTTACAACTCTGGGTGCTGCGGAGTCCCTGCTGCTGCTAAATCTGTTTGCTTAGCCTGAAGACACGACATAACGACTCCAAGCAAACCTCCTGCTTCTCCCACCATTACGCTCCCTGCTTGGAGAGGACTGCGGTCAGCTAATAGATTCTCGGTAGCCAACCTCACTCTTTGAAACTAAGTAATATTTTATTATCTAGATAGGAAGCTCTTTATCTCAGCTTTCCTCTCTTATCCCTAGCACATTTACAGGTACCTGTATACTTGCAAACCATTCCGTGTAGCACAGCATGGGAACAGGCTGTGTCCTTGGTGAGGAAAAATTCAATTTTCAGTACACAATTAATTTTCTGTGTCAAGAAACTATAGTACATCATCACACAAATGTTTTTCAAGCGTGAAGCCAAGTGAATGCAGCTAAGTCTAAAACATGTTTACTGTGGACAATGCGGAAGAGAACAACAGTTGGCTGCACTCCATATCCCACTTCTGAGTATCCAGGCATGCTTCAGGCGTATAACTGAGCTGCAGGCAGGAAAATTGCATCTGGGTTAGTTTTAAACTCACTCAGAGCATTTTGTGCGTATACAGACAGTGAAGAGAGAACCACTTAAATATAAATTCCAGTTTGATGAAAACACATACAATCTTTATTACTGTAAACAAATGACTGGCTCAAACATTAGTGTTTGACTTCAGAAATGGGGCTATATAGTGAAGAACACAGATGATTGTGCTCATAAAAGGCACCTTTTTTCAGGTGAAGATGAAATAATGAAACTACAAACAGCAACTATTTCATGTACACGTGATAGTATTTACAATATTTTATTACTTCTAAAAATAGTTGGAACATTTGCAAAACCCTGTATTTTCAAGCAAGGACTCATATGGATAAAGAACTAATCCATGATTTTAAATTTTTTTTTTTCTGTATGTACCTTTCTATGTGAAGAATTGACAAAAACTGATTACACTGGCTGAAAGAATGAAATTTTTTAATACAATAAAAGAGAGGCATTATCAAGAAACATCATTATTAGAGCACTCTTCAAGGAAAATGGGATGGTTTTGGAAACTTAAGACCTAAAGAACCAAATTAATAGCAAAAGAAAAAAAGAATGCATTTAAACTCAAGTATTTTTCCTCCAGAGCATTTGAAAATTAGATGATTGTGAGCCACTTCTGTAATGTGGCTGTGCAAAAGAATAAGAGGGATGTAGGGAAAGGATATGGACCTATCAGTGCCACAAACTGAGCTCTGTGTACAATTCTGGTAACCTATATTTGGAAAAAAAGAACAAAACAGATTTTAGAACACAGCCATGAGCATGACACAGAGACTGTCTGATGCTGGTGATTTAAAGAACTGGCTTTGTATGTTATGCAGTGTGGTTGTTAACTGCAAACATAGCACAAGATAAGCAGCAAAAGAGGAAAAATAAAAATGTGTAAAATAAGAATGTTTCCATGGTTGCTTGCTATTTGGTATTTCTGACTCAAACAGAGCTTAAAAGGCTTCAGGAGAGATGTCTTGTTTTTTATTGCTTAATAAAAAGGTAATGCCTACTTTGTCATAACTGTATCTAAAGTGCATCTTCCCTATCTCTGACAGGAAGATGTTTTTATAAAAGGGTAATCAGCATTATTGAAGATGCTATGAGGTAATGTCTCTTTTCTAGGACTGAATGCATTCTTTTATAAGGGATACAGTGGACACTGATTTGCCACAATGTCATCCAAAACCAAGGGTTGAGTAACTGATAATTAAAAGATCATATGTCTCCTTTTGAAAGTCTTGATTTAATTTCAACCAAGTTATTGCATTTTGACATTCTAGCTGATTTTCTCCCTTTTAGCACAGCTGTTAGATAGTATTCAACAGCTGCTCATCACATACCAGAATATAGTGCTCCTTGATGGAAATGGAAATTATTACTGGTGTTTTTGAATGCACCGAAAAGTTAGATATTTCTGTAAAATAATTCTTCTCTGTAATTAATAACATAATGAAATTGCAGGTTTGAAAACTGTGCTGACGATGTCACTAGATGAAAGCTAAACACCAATACTGAAATCAGGTGCTGTGAAACAGAGCTGAGAGGAGCATGTCCTTGCCCTAACTGACTTTTAGTTCTTGAATTCTTTTCTTTCTTTCAGTCTTGGCTATGCTGATGGATAAATTTCTTGAGACTGACAGAGAAGTCTTTACTCAGTTCTGCACAGATGGAAAAATTTTCTATCTGCAGTATTTTCAGGCTTGCAGGAACAGGAACAACTGTGTATCAGCCACTGGCAATGACATTATGTCCAACACAAGTTTTGCTTCTGCGGCTAAAGAAATCAAAAGCCAAAAGTACTTTACCAATCTCTGCTGAAAAAGTTGACATTTCCATTAGTCATGATGATAAACAATGTTCATCTTTCAGGCTTGGGGGAAGGCAGCTTAAGGAGTTCTCAAAACACCATTGTTCATTACCATTTGAAAGGCTGAACTAAAGCTGTATGAAATACAAATAAGGAACTCAATAAAGCAAGAATGTGACAGTCTGTTAGGCCATCCAGAACATTCAGCTGTACTGTGGACATGGCAGGAGTCGGCCTTCCCACACAGAGATCACAAATGCCAACAGGGATACATGTTCCTAGCCATGGCCTGAGCATCATGGCTAGATGTGTTTCTGATTGACGGTGATGGTTGGGATTATACTGCAAATTAAAAACTGTAGATGTGCAATGTAACCAGAACTCTGCTTTCCCTCTCTGCATGAGCCCTAATTGGATGTCTCTGAATCCCTCAGGCACCCAGTACTGCCTTCATGGTGATGTACAGGTTCCAGAGAAGATAAGGAGCTCAGGTATGTCTGTGATCTGAATTTCTTGTGACTGATTCCAGCTGGCAACTTTGAGCACATAGGTTCTGTAGTGCACTTTGTGTGGAAGCTTAGTACGTGCTGCTGGCTATGAACCTGGATATCCAGTTAATTTGCTGGGACTAAAGACTTCATATTTTTGTGTTGCATAAAATCGGAGCAGTGGCAAGGACCTTTAGATTTCACTTGAAAAGCCTATATTGAGGTTTATAATATATTTTTCCTAAATTTCTCTCTTAAACAAATCACCTCCTAACCACCCTTGGCAGTTATTTCTTTGATTAGCAGTCAAGATGTGATGATGAATGGAACAAATCTCCTCACCCATGGAGATATGTTCCTCAGTCTGAAAGACTTGAGTCAGTTTTGAAAAAAGAAAATTGCAAACCCCCAGACTCTTGAAAACAGTTTAGACCCTTACATCTCCATCATGGTATTTATGCTCTTAATTCCTATTGATTTTACAGAACTGAACCTGAAATTTTCTTAAGAACTCTCACTACCTAAACTGACAAAACAATAAAAAGCCAAGAGAAGAAGAAATTACCATTATCCCTACTTTACAAATGAGGAACCAAGGTAAGGAATGCCCAACAAACTCCTAGTAGAAGTGTAACAAAAGCTAAAATCTGATAATTTTATACCGTTTTTCTTTTCTTTTCTAAATACCACCTCTACTGCCTTTGTTTTCCCACTAAAACAAAGCTATTGATTTTGCTAACAGTAGTAATCTTTTTCTACCAGTCTCACATCTCCTGAATATTCCATTTTCTTCCCTGGTGGTTTGTATGTTTAGCCATAATTTCAGGATTTATTTTTACAGCAGTCTCTTGCAGAAAAGAAAATTATAAGTTTTAAAGAGTAAAATTTTAGAGACTGAAAGCTAGAATTTACATCAAACCTTGAAATATGATGTACATTCATCTCTAGCAACTACCAAGTCCAACTCCACAGTCATTATCTTCTTATAGTAATTTGAAGTATTTTTGATGTATAGCATAGTCATAAACTATAAAATCGAATTTTCTACCTAGAGGATTCAGGTATGTGAGGAAGCTTTTTATTCCTCTCTTTCATGAATGTCAGATTACTTGGTAAGTTGAAAAAAAAAGAATTTTCCAGAAAGAGTATACTACCAAAATTATTTTTGTACTTTATTCTGAAAATGTAAAGAGAAAAAAAGGTCAATCTTTGTATTACCTGCTGTAGATACTGACACTGTAGGTAAATACACTTAAACATTGAGAGCAATAGAGACAGCAGTTTCTTAGACAATAGAGACAGTTTCCTTTATCTATTTCAGACAAAATTTTGTAGCAGTGAGCTTCGGATGCAGTTTAAATTCACTTGTAGACTGTGCTAGGCTACTTGATTAAAGGCTAATCAACATCTGCACAGGCCAGGACATGATCAGATAAAAACTGAGAGGGCTGGGGGACGAACTCTAGCAGCCTTGTCAGTGAAAATTTGGTGCAGGGAATGAGCTACACCTGGCTACCAAAGCAGAGTCACACCACTGCCCCCGTGTGTAGCCCACCAAACAAACCTCCTTCCCTACATGACTCATTGACTGAAGGAGGTAGAACATTCATTAAAGGAGGCTGTGGGAAGAAAGGTTTTGGGGAGAAAAGTGGACTGGGGAGAAACAAGATTGGGAAATTAAGGGGAATAAACACTTCAGTTAAGTGTAAACTGGTGGCTTGTCAGGCTGAAATGTATGCCTGATCACTGTAATCACTGCCTGATCATTAGCCTATAATCTCATTAAAGTCTATTTCTATCTCCTGTCTGAGTGGACTGTTCTGAGTGGTACCTTTGGATGCCAGTGAACTTTCAACTGGATTAGCCAGGGAAGAAAAAGTTGGATTGCAAACCTCGAGGTTCAAATGCAGAGCCCACACATCTGGGAAGAGCAGAGGATCTGGGACCAGCTACTAGGTCAGCTACACATCTAAAGCAGCTGCTAGAGTGATCCATTTCTTTACGTGCAAATGCACACATCTATATGCAGGTCTAAATGTTGGGGCTTTGCTGATGTGCATGGTTCTTGTATGGGTTTTGTGTCCATGTACCCATCCACTGTGAGCAGCTGCTCAGCTTTGCTACAGGCAGAAACTGAGGGTAGGGACCTACAGCAGCTTCACATCTGTGGGGCTACCTGACTGAGCTGACTCCAGCACACTGACATGAAATGTTCTACCAAAAAACCCCTACTTTGTTTAACTACCTGCTCTCTGCCATCCACTCCAAATAAATACACTATTCCATGAAGAAAGAATTTAGATGGGCAGCTTACCTGCCCATAGAGTAATAAAAAGTACTTATACATTAGGTAACTAACTTTGAAATCATTAACCTCATCATGCTATTCCTAAGAAAATCTCTCTGCAAACGACTTGAAACAAAATAGGGTATTTTCTAACTAACAATAAGAATGGTCTGTATCTCCCAGACACCAGGTGGGAAGATATATTACTCAGTTACCAGGGTATTCTTTTGTTTGGCTTCATTTCAGAAAAGCTAATGAGAGCAATAAAAATACCATGAAGTTATTTGGCAGCTAGACATTATGCCATTACAGAGGAACAGATTTCATTGAGGGCGATAAACGGGGGTTTTTTAACATGGACATTTAAAAGGGCATGAATAACATGCAACTGAATATGGCAGAAATAATGTTTTTAATGCAGTTACTCAACCACAGCATAAGGTGAAATGCTAGTTTAAAGATAGAGCTCAATAAATGATTCCTGCTTTAGCGAGGACAGAAATCTGTTTGAGAGTGTGCATGCAGGGAACACTGTTTGACTCAAGATTGGCTAAATAGAATCTTCTACTACTTGGTACTACATCAAAACATACAGTTCTACCCTTCCAGCAAATTTTATTCTGCTTTCATTACTTCCTTCATCAGGAAGTGATATTGTGAACTAGTGGCGTGTTCCTACATAATGTGACTGACATAAAATGTGTTTTTTACCGAAGTTGTAACAGTGCCATAAGCACTGGCTTCATCATATCACTGATTGGAAAGGATAATGATAGAGTAAACCTTAACCTTCTGCTGTAACCAGACAATTGACTCTCATCCAAGTATTTCTACATCAAACAATCATTATTCAATTCACATTTACAATGATATTCCTGAGAATAAAGACAGAATCCTGCTGTCTTAGGTACCATACAAAGAAGAATTCCTGCTCTTAAGAAATGAAAATGTAAGTGGCCAACTAATAATGCAGCATGGAAGAAAGAGATCTAAAAAAACAGGTCAAAACTCGCATATTTTTGGTTTGAGATGAAAGATTTCTTTATTGGTAAAATATTTTCAAAATATCCCATAAACTGAAAACTGCCTGTGAAAGATCAGTTTTAGAAAATTGATTTCAGAATGTCACAAATACTTTTTCAACCAAAGACAATGAATGAAAATTTTCAAAATTCCAAAATTAACAAGTATCATGAAATAACATAAAGCATTTTGTTTTGAAGTTTTCCAGTAGAATATTTTCTGAAATCCAATCAAATATTTGCAGGTTTTTCCAATATTTCAATAAAATAATGTTATAACAAAAAAACTCTGATAATTTTTAATTATACACAGAATTTCAATGAGTAATGCAATGGCATGAAAATCTTGCTATTTTAACATTTCTAGGGGAAGATGCTTGTGTAGAGGTGAGGAGGTTAATTGCAGAGAGACAAAAATTTTGAAAACTTTAGAGAAAGCAAAGTAGCAGGACTTTGAATGTAGTAAAGGGAACACGGTAATGGAGATATATGTAAGAAGTTAGCGGGAATAAGACAATGAGGAATGACATGGAAGTGGAAAAGAAGAAATAAGCTGTTGGGACAAGGCAGTAGAAGGTCAGATGAAGTTGTAATTTTGAATACATTCCATGATCCCATTTGAGTTGTAAAGCTCAACTGGAATTGCCTTTTCTTGGTGAACTCAGGCTGTGGGGTTGGGTGGGGGAGAAGCATCTCCTGCATCCCAGTACCTGCAAGCATCAGTGGGGCAATGCTGAACAAAGATGTGACCATAGCTCTAGAGCAGTTTCTTTATTATCTCACAGTAGGACAGCCCATTTTGGCTGAGTCTGGGTCTGGAGTCTCTCTTCAAAGCTTTATGACTGTAGTAAGACTCTAAGAGAAAGAACCTTGGCTGCAGGAGAGTGAATTTTCTTCTTCAATTTCAAATATGCTCGGCAATTAACAGTATTACTAGTGGGAGCAGAGAATAACAATCTTTTTCTGTTTCAGTGTTCTCTTTTTCAGGAGGTCCTCAGTCTAAGGTTGTAAAAGTAGCCATTTCTTTGTATTTTTCTAAGTACTTATTGTATACTTACACTTGAATTAAGTGGCTGTGAAGTTATTCTGTGAAAGAACGCAATTACCAAAAATTACTGCTCCAATCAAACTGATAAAAACACTCAATGTCCTATTATTTGTGAGCATGAACACTTCTCAAGCATATTCCCTAAGTTTTAAACTTGTTGATAAAGGAGCTTTGTGGTTGCATGCTAAAGGCCACCAGTGATGTCATATACAGGTAAGTGGCACATTGTTTAGCTAGAGGAATGGAACAATGTTATCCTGGTAAATCTAAAACCAATTATTTGCGTGAAATTGATGAAAATAATGGGAACACAACAATAGCAAATCTTCAGCCTGCAGTCTGCTGAACTGAAAACAATTATCTTTTGGCACTCTTAAAGCATTATGCCCCCTTTAATACTGAAATATGTGGATATACAGACAGGTATCTTTATCATGCCTAGCTCTAATCTTGGTGGTATTTTATGGATCTCCTCAGGTACCTAACTCCTGAGTAGATGGGTATTTAACACATTTTATAAGCAGATTATTCTCTACAGGAGTTTAGATACATGGCATTTATCTCTAATGTCACTATGTCTTCATAAGGAGAGTCTCACTACAGAAAGGCAAATGTTCAAGCTAGTGTGAGCTTTTCTACATGCTAAACCAGCAACAGTATCAATACTGCTCTATCACTACCCCGTTAAATTCTACATAGATTCTCACCTTCCAGGAAAGAAAAAGTTTAGCAGTGGAAGAATACTGACAATCCTAAAAGCTGCAATATGCATTCTGCGGGAATTGGATTCATGCTTTCATCAGGAGTATAAATTTCCCTTATGATTACAGAATACATAAACTGAGTGAAGTATGGCACTAACCTGCTCTACTCCCCATCTTCAACCCAGGTCGCTAAACTTTGGAGATTCTCAGCTATGGTGAATTGGGGTTTAGATTTTTCCTTTGTTTTCAAGTATAAGGAAATGACCCTGAGGTTGCAGACTGTGAGATTTTTATGTAGTTGTTTACCGAATAAAGACTAGCACTGCAATCTCTGGAGGTTAAAGGTAAATTCATTAATGAATTCATTCATTAACCCATTTATTCATTAACTCACTTGCTCAGCTCCTTAGGAACTACAAGGACAGCACTGTCTACTATTGACGAATGGCAATATTTGCACCTCTAACCATAAATTAACATGTGTCAAGAACCTATTTGAAGAAATCAAATTTGCAAAGAAAGAGGAAGCTTCATTATGCAGCAAAGGCAAAAAATAGCTCCACAAATAGATAATTAACTATGGGATATTAGGTTTCAGACTATGGATCGTGTTTGGATTTAGACAAAAAATGCTTCTCTCTTACTTCTGCTGTATCAAAAAATGTGCCCAACTAGATTAACATGAATGTAGCAGTTTGCCCTGCTCCTCTTTGGAGTTTCCACATTTGCTTAAATAATGAAGAAATAGCTACTTAACAGTTTGGAGAAGAAAATATTTCAAGGATTAAAAAAATACATTCTACACTAGAGCAAAGTTATTTTAACAGTTTTCTCCAGTACACTTCAGCTATTTGATGAAAAAAAGAATAAAATGAAGAAATTTTGGCTAGAGCATGTATCAACGCATCAGGCTACACTTGTTTTTTTCAGCAAATATTCTTGATTCACTGAGTATTGCATAGCTTCAGTGGCTGTGGAATTTCTTATTTGCACAAAGTCTCAGTTGGACCTATGGTGTGTACAGTAATCACCAAGTTTTATAGGCCTTATTAGACTGTGTAATAACATAACCTTGGAACACTGGAATCAACACTGGTGTCCTCTGTCTTTGAAATGGTATGCTTCTTCAAGATTATAAATCCACATTCAATTTAGGGGCCAAAGGGGAAGGTGGGAAGGGGATATTGGAGTGGTAATTTCAGAGCTATTTGCAAGCAAACCATCTGATATTTACCTAAAAGAACCTGAACCCAAAATTTAGTTTCAATAACTGCAGGTAGACAAAGATTAACATTTTTTATGCCCAAGCATCTGAAATGTCTGATCTGCATCTTTTAATCCTACAAAGGCTATCTCATAAAATCGTAATGCCCTGAACCCCAAATTTGAAGTTAATAAATCTAAAATTGCAATGACATTTATTTTAGAAGTATTTAATATCTACAAGGAATCAAAGAAAAGGCATAAGCGTCAGAAACATTCATGCTTGCCCTCTGTAGTGTGGACTTAATGGTAC
This sequence comes from Chaetops frenatus, assembly GCA_013400775.1. Classification (NCBI taxonomy): domain Eukaryota; kingdom Metazoa; phylum Chordata; class Aves; order Passeriformes; family Picathartidae; genus Chaetops; species Chaetops frenatus. The sequence continues at coordinate 95,619 of VZTR01033828.1, read as the reverse complement.
ATTGCAACAAACTAGGAAATTTTAGTAAGAACTGTGATATAATTTTAAGCACAGTAATTTAGATCACTAGAAACCAATTACCAGCCTCTATAATTAACATCAAACCATTTTGTTTCATATCCCAACACAACCAACTTTAAATTTTTGGTTTTTTGTAGGCACCCAGTCACCCAATCATATTTCAAATGGAAAAAAAAATCATTCTGTGTGTAATCCACTGTATTTCTTCCAGAATTCTTGGAATAAAAGCCTTATGCTGACATTTATGAAATGGCAGGAGGAAAAATGCTGTAACTATGGGTATTACTTTAGGTAATAACACCAAGGCTTTTAAATCCTTGCTTGCATAAAAGCTGACCTTTTCCATTGACATAAAAGTAACTTCTATTGAAACTTGGATCCACCCTTCATGTTACCTGCATCTTTTCAAGTTATTTTTTCAGTGATGCCTTTATGTTCATATGTCTGAATCTGCTTGGCTTCATGCCCTAGGTCACAGCATATTTTAATATAATTTAAAGGGAAAAATCACTGAAGACTAATACAATCATGTTTTAAATTCTTCTTTTAATTTAATCTTTGGCTTTCCCCATTGACAGTATGTTGAATACATGATCTGACACTATTAAAATTCTGGCACCAGACTTTCAAATTAAATTCAGACTTCTAAAAATTTTTTTAAACTGGGTGTGGTAGAAACCTTGAGCCAAAACGGTTCAGGTTTCTATCTTCCTTAAGGTCTGCTTCCACTTGAAATGTGGGCATCCTGCATGTGGTCACACCTCTGACAAGGCTGTCAGTAAGCCAGCCTTGGGTGACGAACAGCAGCACGCAGAACAAAACAGATGNCACAACCTCAGACAATTTCATCTTGTCCTGTCACTTGCTGCCTGGGAGAAGAGGCTGACCTCCACTTTGCTACACCTTAATTTCAGAGAGTTGCAAAAAGTTATAAGGTCACCCCTGAGCCTCCTTTTCTCCTGGCTAAACACCTCCAGTTCCCTGAGCCACTCTTCACAGGAGTTACTCTCTAGACCCTTCACTGACGTGGTTGATCTTCTCTGGACTTGAGCTCACAGAAAATACTAAGGCTCTAAGAGCCAGCTACAAAAGTGCATAGGAGAGGAAATTTTACTTGTGCCCTACAGAGTCTTGTCCCAGGTGCAGCTGAGAGAGAGTAGGGAACCCAGTTTGTGAAGTTGCTGTCTGGATGAAGAACAGGTTTTGAGGGTTAGCTCAAGATGGTCTTTCAAGACACAAATAGCAACAGAACTTTAAGAGGGCAAACCTGTTGCAGACAGTATGGATTGAGCATTTTGAAATCTTTAGATGCAAACATACATTTTGGAAATAAGTAGACTAAGTGAGTCATGGAATTCCATTGGGTTGTAAATACCACTTTCATGCTTTTTTAACTCAGTTTTCTTAAAGCTGATTTTTACTCCACTTTCAGAGTCCCATCTATATTTATACATTTGCATAGCTATGTTCTATGTAGTATGTTGATTGGTACAAAATTATTAACTGTTCAACAATACAGATCAATTATTCTTCACAGATAAATGTTGCCGAGTAACAAATACATACGAATATTTTCAGTTCAACAGCCACCTCTGTGGTGCTCTTAAGCTGCTTCAGCAGCTGACAGCCTACCTCAATTCTCTATTCTGGACCACAGTGTGAACTCCTGTGGATGCACAGACACCCAAAATCATGCAGATTGAGAGTTAGTCACAGGCATGCAGATCTGAACATGCAGCACTAACCTCATGTATGGATATGTTGCTGCTCTTCGAGAAAGTTGTAAGTGCACTCAGAATTATATGTTACCCTATTCAGATAAGGGATAGACCCCAGCTTTGGAAGGTTAAATAAACACAGCAACCTTTAGCCACTGCTTACAGCCCACTTAGTCTTTGATATGAAAAAGAAATCAAGGGGACAATGCTTTTAACGGAGGTTTCTGTAACACTCCTCCTCCAGAGGTGAAAAAGAACAGTGGTTCTGCAAGTTGTTGACATATCCTGCATTTAAAAATCTGCTCCACTATTTCAATTTCCCACTCTCACTGATCAGCTCTTTAATTGTGCAAACAAAATTCATTTTTTGAAAGGTGAAATAGGTACTTGGAAACACTGACGTATGCATAGATGTATATGAAAGAAAAAGTCATGGACTCTTTTGTAGCTCTCAAAACCTCTGACTTGAGCAAGAGTCCTTACTTTTTTAACCTGTGTATACTTAGAAGAATTTCACAATTATGTGTATACAACAGTACAGACAAATAGAAAATTTCCAAGTCAGTAAGTACACAGCAACAATCACACTGCTATACAAAATATGATCCTTTATTATTCAGGAATCGGAAGGCTTAGTAACAGGTTCTCAGTGTCTGTTTTGCTATGGATTTAAATTCACTAGTATACACTTCAACATGTAAACAGTTTTATGTCACTGAATTAATGCATTTTTGCCACTTAGTGCATAAAATATATACTATTACTAGAAACTAAAAAGGGATGTGAAATAATTTGTTCCTTTGCTACCATGACAGGGGAAATACTACAGATTATGGGATAAATGCATCAAATGGAGATGTAAGCCACCAGCAGAATGCATTGCTGCACCAATGATGTCAATAATTATGTTAAAAACTAGTGCAGAAATACAGACAGCAAATGTTAAAATGAGATGCAATTCTCCACATAGCCTGCAAGTGAAATTGGTAGGAACCTTCATTGATTCAAAATCTTTGAAACTAGATTCTCAGTTTAGCCATGTGCTGCTGCTGCTGCATATGACTTGGCATTATTTGTAGCTTCCACTGTGGAAGTTAGTGCTCTGGAACACAAAACTCCACATAAAAGGAGGAAAAATAACTGAAACCAGGCCATTATGGTGGACAACAAGTCTTCCAGATACTATCCTAGAGGTTGGGAAGACAGAAGCGAGTATCAGAAAGCATGTGTATGTTCTGCCGATGAAGAGGGAGAATTAGAACTCAGCTCCAGGGTTTTGCTCTCATCCCTTCCAAAAGCTGAGTCTCTGACATCTTGGACACCCCTTGTTTATCTGCAAAATGTGTGGGCATCTCATGGAGATGTGTGTCTTTTTAAGTACACTTATAATTTCCAAGTTGATTGAAATTAATGTTTCCAAGATACTTTGAGGACTTCAGATTGAAAGGATTATTCATGAGATGAATTATTGGTAGTAATGGTTTTTTTCTAAATAATAAAAAAATATCCAAGTGGCAGAAATTTTAGGAAACATTTTAAAGAATCCCAGAATGGATGAAGTTAGAAGACCTTTGGAGATTGTCTAGTCCCTCCCAGTGCTCAAAGCAGGGTCAGCTAGACCAGTTTGCTCAGCATCATGTCCAGTTGAACTTTGAATATCTCCAAGGACAGAAATTCCACAACCTCTCTGGACAGCCCTTGCCCCTGTATGACTGCCCTCACAGTAGAGAAGTTTTTTCTTATATTTAAGTGGATTTTCCTGGGCTTCAGTTCATGCTCACAGCCTCTTGTCCTTTCCCTGGATGCCACTGAGAAAGTCTGGCTCAATCTACTTCACTTCCCCATTCACCCACTGATGAAGTTCCCCTGAAAGTTCTTCTTCCTGGTAGAATGATTCCATCTCTTTATTTTTCCATCTCTTTATTAGACATGCTTTTCTGGACTTACTGTGGTATGCCCATGTTTTTTCTACTGGGGAACCCCAGACAGAACTCCAGGCGCTTGAGCCTGAGGCTGTCTAACCCTTCAGGACAGCACTTGAAAAATAAACCTGAAATATACAACTAATTCCATTGAGTGAGAAATAGAGAGATAGTGAGGCCAGCTCTGAGACTAACTTTGCTTTAGAGCTCTGCAATGCTCATTTTCCACTGGTGTATATGTATAAGAACTGGCACAGATCTTCAGAAAATTCTGGTTCTAATCCTGAATCTCCTATTTTATTTTATATGATTTTTTTCCATTAGTCAAAATCTGATTCCTTTTTTAGAGGAAATCTGCTCTTAACAAAGGCATCAGCCAATGACTGAATTCCTTTAAAAACCATTTTATTTTTGACTTTACAGCCAAACCATTAAATAAGTCATATAAATTCTCAACCTGGGAACAAACTGTCATTCTTCAGAAAGTTCATCGGTTTGTGTTTGGCTAACAGCATGGAAAATAAAAGCTTTGTCATTTTTTTGGTATTTTTTTTCATTCCCTCCATTAGCATTCAGGTTGGTAACCCCTAGCAAGAACTACATGCCTGGCATTTCTATTTGAGTGTCATCTTCACTGATTGCAACGAAACTATATCCCAGAACATCGTAATGATAATCAATTTCTAAAAATCCTAGATTGACAGCACACATCTTTTTACTGGGGAACATGAATCTTTGTTCTTTATAGCATCTACAAAATATGCAGGTCTGTTTTTCCTGCAGCTTAAGTTACACAATTATGTTCGACACTAAAACTCAGCAAAGCTCCCTGCTTTTATGATCAAAACACTACTAGAGTATGACGTCTGGGTGGAGCACCTGACTGTGGTGGGTTGGCCCTGGCTGGATGCTCTGTCACTCCCATGCTCAGATGGTCAGGGGAGAAAAAACACAAGGAAAGGCTCCTGGGTCCCGATAAAGTCAGGAAGAGATCGCTCACCGATTACTGCCTCTGGCAAAATAGGCTCAACTTAGGGAAATGAATTTAATATATTACCAATCAATTCAGAGTAAGATAATGAGAAATAAAAGTAAAGCTTAAAGCACTTTCCCTCAGCCCCTCCCTTCTACCCAAGTTCAGCTTCACTCTCAATTTCTCTACTTTCCCCCTCCTCAGCAGAGCAGGCAGATGGTGAGTGGGGGCCATGGTCAGTTTATCACTACAGGAAAGACTCCTCACACTCTCCCTCTTTTCCCATGGGGTCTCTCCCATGGGAGACAGTCCTCCAAAAATTTCCTCTACCCAAACTGGGTCTTTCCCATGGGCTGCAGTTCTTCATGAACTGCTTCAGCACGGGTCCCCTCCACTGGTTGCACTCCTTCAGGAACAGGGTCCCCTTGTGGGGTCACAGGGAACCTGCTCCAGGGTGGGCTCCTCCACAGACCACAGGTCCTGCCAGGAGCCTGATCCAGCATGGGCTTCCCATGGGGTCACAGCCTTCTTTGATGGCATCTCCTTGCTCCAATGTGGGGTCCTCCAGGGGCTGCAGGGGCACAGCTGCTTCACCATGGGCTGCACCTCAGGCTGTAGGGGAATCTCTGCTCTGGCAGCTGGAGCAGCTCTTGCCCCTTCTCCTTCACTGACCTGGTGTCTGCAGAGCTGTTCCTCTTACACGTTCTCACTCTTCTCTCCCTTCTGTGGGTGTGCAGCAGTTTTTATCCCAGGAGTGCTGCCACTGTCACTGGGGGGCTCAGCCTTGCCCAGTGCTGGGTCCATCTTGGATCCATCCAGCATCAGCTCTGTTGGATTGGGGAGCAGCTTCTGGCAGCTTCTCACAGAAGCCACCCCTGTAATCCCCTGCTATGAAATCCTTCTTACACAAAACCAAAACACTGACTAAGGGCATTGTGAATTGAGGAAATGGGCTCTCTACCAGCTCTACCATGGCAGCAGAGGAAGAAAATACTCATCCTGGTTGTTGTAATGATTAATGTACCATTTCTCTTCTCAAGCCAGGAGATGAGGTTTGAATCACAGACAGCTGGTATGAAACAAAATTGTTTTCAAATAATTGCATTCTACACAGTGGTATTGACCTTTGTTGATGGTGTCAGGGTATGATGAGTGGCTTGGGACATTGCTTATCCCTTACACCCTTAGCTGTACTGAACACTTCTGGGTCACTGATAACGCTTTGTGCCCTTGAATATAGTAAGTCTGTAATTTTGTGAGAACAAAAGCTTTCTTAGTAACAGTTTTGCAATACTGACTCAACAGAAGTAAAGCCCTGAAACGCGTCAATAACACATGATTAAAGCTGGGACCAACCTGGAAGAAAAAATATGTTTTTCCATGCAGTGGAACTAAAAAAGCCTGATTTTCTAAGAAATTATTTCACCTTGCCACTTGAACACTAGCTTCCTTCTTCCTGACATCCTCTACTATACTTCACTGGCCAGGAGACTGGAAGGCTATGGCTGGGCTGGATATAAACTTATGTCAATGGGTGCCTTCTACACAAGTTGGCCTGAATGGTAAGCATACATATGCTGACAGTCTAACAGGTTTTTGCCAAAAGGAACCACATCTTAAATAAACTGGGCACAATCTTCCTTTCACATCAGCAGAAACTTTAATTAGAGTATCTCTGTTCCATTCATTTGACAACTTTCAGAAAAAAAGGAATTATCTGTATTAGCTTTGAGAATTTCACCTACTTTTTTAGATGATTTATACTGGACAACAGTAAAATAAAGTATTTGAAGGAATGATTGTGAGATCAGTTAACCTCACTTTTTTAGTAAATGAATAGCAGTTTCATCTTCCAAATATTCAATAATCAAGTTTAATTTTATTTTTTCTGGTAAATCTGTAACAGTGTTTTCGTTCACTCTGATCATGCCGTTCTCTTTTTAGGGGTTGCCACCTGAGCAAACAGGGAATAGCCTTTTGAAAAACACGTGGACTACAAATCATTGTCTCACTTGGATGAGAATGGACTTGTTTGGTCATTTGCCTAAAAAACAGAAGGTATAAGTTAAATTATCATTTCATTCTAGGAAAATCAGTCCCAAATATCTTATTTCTTATGGCATATAGTAATCCAGGCTAGAATTGTTCTCTAGTCCTTTGTTTCCATTCCAACTGAGAATGCAAGAGTTAAAATGACAGAAAAAAATATAACCAGGACAGACTCTAACTATAGGTTTATGTTTAAGAACCTTGGATGGGAAGGAATGAGGTTTGCTTGATCCTTGCCCAAATTTTCTCTTTATTTTAGTGGCAGCTTAATGTAAAATACATGAAGAGCTCTGAGGGAAGGAAACACAATACTTTGGAATAGTAATGCAAAAGAATGTGCAAGATAGCCTGGATCTGAATGCATATGTGAAAAATTACTTGCTGCTTAACTAGCAGGGTGGTTGAGTGCTACAGCAGTTAAGGAAGAACACAAAAAACAAAGAGGTTTGCCTGATTAATTAGGAACTGTCCTTAAGCCTTGTCTAGATTTCTCTGCTGGTGACAAAATCACAAAAAAATGTCAAAGAGACAGTCCAGTAATTTTGTTTGGACAAAAGCCAGAAGGAAATGTTTGGAGATGAAGATTCATTGGCAATCACTATGGAGAAGACAGATGGAGCTGTCTATTCAGATGAATTAAAAAAAAAACATGTGAAGGTAGAATGAAAGAGTATCAAGAAAGACCCCTGCTGTAGGAGAATTCTGGAAGACTAAGGTAAAAGGAAAACTGTCTCCTGCTGTGTGTGTCTGTACATGTGAGCCTGGAGAAAGGAGGTGAGACGGAGAAAGAAAAGACTATGGTAGGGGAAAAGGGACCACATTACTTACCTTTGCAATTTTTTTTTGGAGAGAAATCAAATATTTGGCAATTAATTGATATTTCACAAGCTGTGTATTAAACATTGAAATTTGCATATAAGGACTTGCAGTGTTGCCATCCTGGTAGACTGAAATTAGCCAACTATTACTGTTTGTCAAATTAGACATGCAGAAGCATGTATTTGTTTAACTTTCCCTTCAAAAGAAATGTCCTAAAAACATGTTCTAAAAATGTTCTCAAAGAGCAATCAATACTGTTTGCCTGAACACAAGTAAGAAAGCCAAAAAAGCTAGGTGACCTTAACTCTAGACTTAAAACAGCTGTTTAATGTGGAATGTGGAAAACCAAGTACATGTTTGTTTAGAACTCCATGAAATCCTGTGAACATTTGCAGCTTAAATGTTTGAGTAAACAAACCTGCAAGGTTAAGAAGCGTGACATCCATATATTCTCTTGCATGTGTTAAATTACACTAAGTTAGATATGACAGGTAGATCTTATTGCCAAGACTGAAAAGATCAACTAAGTACAAGCTACTTCTTACTGGCAGAAGGATTCTTCCTGCTAATGAAGGATTAAAAAAGCAGAGGTAACTGTGTGGGACATGCACACAGGAATAATGTAATTCAGGAAATCCTGAACACAGAAAAAGACAATGCATCTGTATGGAAGCAGATGCAAGAAAATGCACTAAAAATGGAAAATAAAAGCAGTAGAAAAACCCACCATTGTCACCTAAATTTCATGGGACCTATTAAGGTTTAGCAGAACAGCACAAACCCACAGAACTAAAGAATAATTCATGCTGGAGGGTCTCTAATCCATCTTCTGCTGATGGCACTTACCCACAAGACCAGAATATGTTCCTCTGGGTTTATCTATTCACAGTGTGAAAATCTCAAAGGATGGGTACTGCACAACATCTCTGAGGCAGCATGTTCCACTGCCTGACTGTCCTTTAGGGTGAACAAGCAGTACCTGATACTCAGTCAGAACCTCTCTTGTTTCAACATATGCCTGCTCTCTGTTTTCCTTCTCCCATGTACTGCAGCGAGAGCCTGCCCTCATCCTCCCAGTGACTTCCCTGCAGGTATTGGGACATTGCCATCAGAATGGAGGCCTGTATTTTTCCTTACTGTTTATAGCTCTACCATCCCATTGTCACTATCTGGTTGTAATCCAAACACTTCACATTCTTGGAGCACTTTTCTGAATTTTAGGCTGTCTTTCTGATGCAGTAATTGCGTATTAATTCTATGATGTTTGTTGCCCTTTTTCCATCTTGGAAGCAAATGAAAAGCATGAAATGAATGGGGCAGTTCCTTCAGTCACATTTGGCTAAGTGTGAAAAATCTAGGAAAAAAAGTAAGAAACACTTAACCTACATGAAAAAGGGTATGCCAACACCAACCTAATATGAAGGTCTATATTCTATAAAAGGAAACGAAATCGAAACAGATAATGAAAATTAATTTTAATGAGCTACTGCTGTTTCTTCAAAATACTCTGAACTTGAAAGGATAATTTTGCTTAATTTTTCTGGAATAAGTTTTATTAAATAAAAAAAATTTCATCAGCTTCCATAAAACTGTCAACTAGGGCAACAAACAGATCTAAAACCCCTCCAAAATACTAAAACAGTGATGTGTGAGACAATTACCAAGTCAGATATTGACACTGAACTATTTGCCTTGTTACACTGTGTATTTTGACCTCCCTCTGCTCATATTGTCTGTGTATGGATGCAGTTTGAAATCCACTTTGTTGCAAATAAACTAGGTGGTCTCAGTAGCGAAAATAAACAGTACAGGGGTTCAGGGGTTCAGCAAAGACTGTGAATCAGCCTGTGGGCTCTCACACACTCAGGACAAATGGCTGATAATGAAACAGCCTTTAAATCAGGGATTTTATTATAGGCTCAGGAAAGGACTGTACATTTTCACTGGTGTAATATCATTAAACTTCCCCAGTCAGTTTCGGATGAACACTCCAAGAACTGCATAAGCACAAGCAGCACACCAAAAGAAAAAGAAAAAGAAAAAGAAAAAGAAAAAGAAAAAGAAAAAGAAAAAGAAAAAGAAAAAGAAAAAGAAAAAGAAAAAGAAAAAGAAAAAGAAAAAAAAGGAAAAGCCAACCCACTGCTAAAACAAAACTATTCAAATTTTGTGTGCAAAAGAAACAGTTCAAGAACATTTTGTGCTTGGGGAAAAAGTAATTCTGAAATTGCCAACACTAGAAAGAACTTGACCTG